>NQII01001857.1:288997-318246 GCA_002778355.1 Clitarchus hookeri
TCCCCCCCCCTCCCGGGTGAGTGTGGCCAGAGATAAGAACAGCCTCTTGCACAGACAACTTGAGCTGCACACGCCAGCAAAATGCCGTCACTCTCAGGCGAAATATTGTTTGCCATATCAGCGCCTTGTATTACCATTCGCGATGTATCCACACTTTTTGCAGTCGGCGCATATGCTTGCGATGTTCGGCGCGGAAATGTCTACATGTGAGATTGGGAAGTGGCCAGACATATATGACATGCAGTCGAGGTATTATAGAAATGAGCTAATAAAAGCGAAGTGCTGGAGTGAATATTCGAAAATGTACCCTCGCACATTCTCTGCGTGTTGAACATTACATGAAACTGTCTCGTTGAAAGGCGGTTTGTTAATATTGCCTGAGTACCCCAGTTCTCACCGAATGTCGGTAATATTCGTGTAAAAGGGAAATAATATCGATACAGCCTTACTGCGTTTCATCTATTTCCGCCTTGATCATACACTAACCACTTAGCGTTTCTGCCAATGAAAAACGCAGTGTATATTTATATATTTGTGCCTACATAGAAAATGCCGCTTTTTTAACGTCTCTTATTCATTTTCAATTTGTCATGCGAGGTTAGCGTCACAAGCACAGCTCTTCAAGCGCTGGTACAGAATGGCCCCTACATTTCCAGATATCTCGTCGACTGCCCCTCGACTCGTGTTACAAAAGAAACGAAAATCAGAACATGGTAAACTAAATCACAGTGGAAAAATTACGACGAATGAGGAAAATAACTAATCAGATGAAGCAAAATGTATCAACGGAACGGAATTTTGGAGATGTAGCAGTAAACTGACAGAGACGGCAAAGAGCGTGTATAGTAGGAGTGAGGATATGGAGTCTTGAGAAGGTGCTTTATTGGGTTCCGGTGAGGTGAACAAAAGAACGGAGCGAGATGGTGTCAGAGAGGAACCTGCAACTTAATGATTGGATAAATGGAAATCCAGACCACAATAAACCGCATTCAACATTTGCAAAGTCACTATAACAATTATTTAAGAGAGGCAACCTCTTAAATTACATTTAAGCGGTTGCCTCTCTTAAATTGAACAATTACAATTATTACATTTATCTCATATGCAGTTAGATCAGTATTCGTGGCTAAAATTCTTCTTTTCCCCCCAAATCTCTCTCTCTCTCTCTCTCTCTCTCTCTCTCTCTCACGCCAATTTAAATGTTACTAAATGCGTTGGACGTTGAATATGACGGGGGGAGAGGGGGAGGAGTGTACCAGCTATGTGGCGTTGCTCGCTCTGTGATAGCGAGACTGGCCGATGCCCCTCGGAAACTCGATAGCACAGTGGAACTGCGAACACCCTTGAAATCATTCAAACCGCCATCCTCAATGTGTATCTTTCGTTCCCCTCTGTCACCACAGGCTGCACAAACACAGTTTTCTCATTGTTTATTTATTCCGTTTTCGTTTACANCTAGTACAGATGGAATATATGTCAATGTATTTCTGCACATGTAAGTCTTATAGCCGAAGTTACACGAAAATAAATTCTATCTAAAAAAATCTGGTAACGATAATTATTATAATAAACGTTCCAAATAGCTATATTTTGATGTTAACATAAAATTCATGTTTTTTAATCCAAATTTTCGACGCATTATAGGCGTGAACGTGTTAAAAATTCATAACTTTGTGTTTCTAATGTACAATGTCGTATTTGTAAATAATGTAGGTTAGTACAATTTCTAATTCATACATGTTATACTAGTTCCAGAGTTTTCTTAATTTTATTGGTCGAAATCGCACTTTTTTTATTGGAATACCTTTTCTTCCTTATCTCAAGCACCTGTTTCCTTATGCTTTTGTGTGTGTATACGTGCATACATACACATTATCTTTTAAGTTTAGAAAAGTGTTAACAGTCATTCCTAAAAAACATTTAATTCAATAGTTTCAATTTTTTTCGTTTATTTTTTGCAACTGGCTGAATTATTCCCGCAAGGCAAAATCTGCCAATTTATTCTTTACAAATAATAACACAAATATTATGTTATAAAAATGCTATTTGCGATTTATTGGCAATCGCGTTGCGCATCATACCTACAAGTTGAAGAGTTTCTGGTGAAATAAAAAATCACGTAATTTCCGGTAACCAGCGACCCAGTATGTCGGCTGCTGCACGCTGAACCACATTGGCGGTGGAGGGGCGACAGTTATGGTGCTCGCTCGTGGCCTGCGTACGACATTTGTGGCGCGAGGCGAGTTAATATTCCTTGTGTGGCCCGTGACCCCGGGACGAGCACTCTAGTTAACTGGTGTTTGCCCGCCGTCGCCGGAGCTTTGTGGTACCGCCGGGCCGAGGAGCGGCGAGGACGAGGCAGGGACGTCTTCTGGAACACACGCTTGCTTCACGTACACGAGCACCGGTCCACGAGGCCTTTACTTCTGGAGACAGAACCAATCATCATTAAACATATACAGGTTGATTCTAAACTCATGGGACAAACATTGAGGGGTGGTAGAGCTCACTAAAACAAACAATTATTGTATAGGAATATATGGGCGGGAGTGACGCGTTGAGGCACAAACACATAAATAACACATGAAATGCAACACATTGTTTATTTACAACGTCGCCGCTAAATGCCTTTTTACAGCAATGTTTATAATAATTGCTCAAAATTGCTACCACCGACAGTAATGCAAGCTTGGTAGCGTCGGTGGAGTGATTGGCGAACAGATTCAAATACGCCGGGTATTTCACGCACGCCACCATTGTCAGCCAATCACGCCATATGTAGAGGTCGCCAAGCATGCGTGACTGTTGGTGGATGCATTTCCAGCAACTGTTTTAACATTTTCTGTGCGGAATCACTCGTTAAGTTTGCTGCTAATGAACATTTTATGTGTCCGTTAATGTGTTATGTATTTGTGTTTGCGCCNCGGAATCACTCGTTAAGTTTGCTGCTAATGAACATTTTATGTGTCCGTTAATGTGTTATGTATTTGTGTTTGCGCCTCAACGCGTCACTTCCGCCCATATATTCCTATACAATAATTGTTAGTTTTAGTGAGCTCTACCGCCCCTCTATGTTTGTCCCACGATTTTAGAATCATCCTGTATATTTGAGATTACTTTCACGTCTCCCAACTACCTACATCGTAGCAGTTTGGTTAAAACGCGCGTTACAAACACAAAGGACCGAACTTACTAGCGATACGTTTCTCAACACAAGAACACGCCCTTTAGACTCGTAGGCCCACGCAGAGAAATGTCTGTATCTCAGAGGAAACTTTGGTTCAAATGAACGGAGTTACGACACCTTGCCTCTGAGATGCAGGTTGAAGACATCTCACGCATCGCAAACATTACTTTTGAGCCCTTCTAAATAGGCAATGACGACATTCTCGACCACGGTGTGATGAAACGGAAGAAGTACCAACCTCTGCAAGTTGAAAATGAAACTTGACAGAGCGTGGATAGTGAGAAGGCTCCGGTCCCGTCAAGAGCAAGTCAACCTCTCTCCATGCTGCACATGATTACTTGAGCACTACTGAAACCAACCTTTGAAAAATGTCACTGCCCCTAACTGCGTGTACTTTAACGCAAACACTGGCTAGTATGCACCAAATGAAGTTGGTAACGACAGAAGGAAAGTAGTTCCGTGTCTTAACGTTGAACTATAAGNAAAGTAGTTCCGTGTCTTAACGTTGAACTATAAGTGCCGGGTAAACGATTTTTGAATACTGAAGTTATTCCTGTTCGTTTCTGTATTTTTAATGCATGTTCGTGTGAGAACTAACAAATTTTTTAAATACTGATTTTTATAGTGATTCCACAGTTTCACTTAACTGAGGCATGGATAAAGTCATCAGGCCCACAGCAGTGNAAAGTAGTTCCGTGTCTTAACGTTGAACTATAAGTGCCGGGTAAACGATTTTTGAATACTGAAGTTATTCCTGTTGGTTTCTGTATTTTTAATGCATGTTCGTGTGAGATTTAACAAATTTTTAAAATACTGATTTTTATAGTGATTCCACAGTTTCACTTAACTGAGGCATGGATAAAGTCATCAGGCCCACAGCAGTGTTGATGTGACATTTGGCGGGGAAATACGCAAAGTGCATACAAGTAGATCTAAATACGGGTTTTCAAAAGTGCCCAGTTTACCGTGAACAGACCGTACCACGTCAACATCCCAGTCAGCCTCGGTGCACGAAAACAAATGAATCACTAGAGGCGCTCACTCAGTAAGCAAGTTGCTTCACCGCGGTCTATAGTTCGCTAGGCCGTGGTTTTAGCCTACATTCGGAAGGAAAACAAGAAGTTACTGATCACTAATGAGCCTACTTTCCTATACCTGAGTGCAAATAAATCTTAGTGAAGTTCTTGAAAGCATAGACGGTACGTAGTCGTTGACATCTCATTGACAGCAATATTATTAGATAAATATGAGAAACAGTTCAAAGACAATTAAAATACACAAGTGACTTACCCGAAATTTCAATCCAGAGAAACCCATAAAATTAAGCTGGCTTGCAATAAAATGCATGCCATTCAGAAAATAAGTGACTTACATACTGAAAACATATAAATTAATACAGCCTACCACAGTACAACTTCTGCACCAAATTAGAACGAAATCCATTTATGGTTTCCGGAGATAGAACAAAAAATTATATTATTTCATGTGGGACTATCTTACAAAATGGCGGAGAAATGAGGCTTTGCGTAGACAATTTTTATGGATATAACTGATACTGGAAGCATTCAAAGTTAAATGGAAATTTGTTTTGCAGTTTCGTAGATAAAAATTTCTGAGCCAAAATGTTCATATGGCCGCCATTTTGAAAATATGTGTGTCTGATACTTTCAAAATTTATTAGTGTACATAGCCTGCTGTAGTGCTGATTGTTAGCCCTATTGGGTAGAAATAGGTTGTTCTTTCGGAGATCATATAATTTTATTTTGTCACGTAATAATATTTTACAAAATGGTGGACAAAAAAGATTTGGTGTACACATTTGATTGTTGTAATATATATAGCCATCATAAAAAGGTTTACTGGAATGAATTACATGGTTTCGATGATATATAAAACTAAAATTTCTATATGACCGTAATTGTGTAAATATGTGTCCTACATAATTAAAACATATAAGTTAACATTAACTACCGAAGTACTAATTGTCTGCCATATTTGGTAGGAATTTGCCAAATATTTCCCTAGATATGACATAAAAATTTTATTTATTCGTGTGGCACTATCTTACAAAATGGAGAGCAAAAGACTCTCCATGTAGACACATTTAATGTTTGTTATAAATACTCCAAGCATGCACAGTTAAGTTGGGATTCAAAAATGTTTTCGAAGTTACAGCATAGGGGAGACTGGGTACGGTTGTGCCATTTTGCATTTGATCGGCCATAGTTTTGTATGTATACCAGTTAGCTAAACGAAAACTGATTTTTCGTATAATTTCTACATAACCCTACGTATAATTAACTAAAATTTTATCCCTAAACATAATGGTTTGCACACAGAAGCAAGTAAAAAAAAAAAGGGAAAATGTCACAACCGACCACACCCCAGGGGCCGTTGTGACAGTGCTTGGGGTCGAAAGGGACAGGTTTAATAATACTCTGAAACGGCCTGAAATTACTTTTATTGCAACACATTAATATTACATAACATTCTTTTGAAAAGAAAAGGAACAGAAATGAGTATGNAAATACTGATTTTTATAGTGATTCCACAGTTTCACTTAACTGAGGCATGGATAAAGTCATCAGGCCCACAGCAGTGTTGATGTGACATTTGGCGGGGAAATACGCAAAGTGCATACAAGTAGATCTAAATACGGGTTTTCAAAAGTGCCCAGTTTACCGTGAACAGACCGTACCACGTCAACATCCCAGTCAGCCTCGGTGCACGAAAACAAATGAATCACTAGAGGCGCTCACTCAGTAAGCAAGTTGCTTCACCGCGGTCTATAGTTCGCTAGGCCGTGGTTTTAGCCTACATTCGGAAGGAAAACAAGAAGTTACTGATCACTAATGAGCCTACNCTCGGTGCACGAAAACAAATGAATCACTAGAGGCGCTCACTCAGTAAGCAAGTTGCTTCACCGCGGTCTATAGTTCGCTAGGCCGTGGTTTTAGCCTACATTCGGAAGGAAAACAAGAAGTTACTGATCACTAATGAGCCTACTTTCCTATACGTGAGTGCAAATAAATCTTAGTGAAGTTCTTGAAAGCATAGACGGTACGTAGTCGTTGACATCTCATTGACAGCAATATTATTAGATAAATATGAGAAACAGTTCAAAGACAATTAAAATACACAAGTGACTTACCCGAAATTTCAATCCAGAAAAACCCATACAATTAAGCTGGCTTGCAATAAAATGCATGCCATTCAGAAAATAAGTGACTTACATACTGAAAACATAAATTAATACAGCCTACCACAGTACAACTTCTGCACCAAATTAGAACGAAATCCATTTATGGTTTCCGGAGATAGAACAAAAAATTATATTATTTCATGTGGGACTATCTTACAAAATGGCGGAGAAATGAGGCTTTGCGTAGACAATTTTTATGGATATAACTGATACTGGAAGCATTCAAAGTTAAATGGAAATTTGTTTTGCAGTTTCGTAGATAAAAATTTCTGAGCCAAAATGTTCATATGGCCGCCATTTTGAAAATATGTGTGTCTGGAGCCCTATTGGGTAGAAATAGGTTGTTCTTTCGGAGATCATGTAATTTTATTTTGTCACGTAATAATATTTTACAAAATGGTGGACAAAAAGATTTGGTGTACACATTTGATTGTTGTAATATATATAGCCATCATAAAAAGGTTTACTGGAATGAATTACATGGTTTCGATGATATATAAAACTAAAATTTCTATATGACCGTAATTGTGTAAATATGTGTCCTACATAATTAAAACATATAAGTTAACATTAACTACCGAAGTACTAATTGTCTGCCATATTTGGTAGGAATTTGCCATATATTTCCCTAGATATGACATAAAATTTTTATTTATTCGTGTGGCACTATCTTACAAAATGGAGGGCAAAAGACTCTCCATGTAGACACATTTAATGTTTGTTATAAATACTCCAAGCATGCACAGTTAAGTTGGGATTCAAAAATGTTTTCGAAGTTACAGCATAGGGGAGACTGGGTACGGTTGTGCCATTTTGCATTTGATCGGCCATAGTTTTGTATGTATACCAGTTAGCTAAACGAAAACTGATTTTTCGTATAATTTCTACATAACCCTACGTATAATTAACTAAAATTTTATCCCTAAACATAATGGTTTGCACACAGAAGCAAGTAAAAAAAAAAAGGGAAAATGTCACAACCGACCACACCCCAGGGGCCGTTGTGACAGTGCTTGGGGTCGAAAGTGACAGGTTTAATAATACTCTGAAACGGTCTGAAATTACTTTTATTGCAACACATTAATATTACATAACATTCTTTTGAAAAGAAAAGGAACAGAAATGAGTATGTTTGGTAGTTNGTAGCTTGAGCCACTCGAACAGAGAGCGAAGGATTTCTCTTTAAAAATGAACGGAACCATTCCTCGCCAGCCATCTAATTCTCAATCCATGTAGTTGGTCGTTTTAGATTATGTTTATTTGTAAGCTCAAAAGCTAACTTCCGCACCTCTTTAGGAGAGAGGCCGAAATAAATGTCCGCGCAACGTGTTAAGTATTTTGACAGCTGCTGTTCTTCCGAAAACACTTTATTGTGAGCGATGTACCCCATGCTGACATTACCACGGGCATTTGCATTCTCATTTGTGCCAGCGCTATCACGTTTACGAATGTATCTGAACAAGGACATTCGATTAATTTGAAACATTTCTGCTGCTTGTCGCAGAGATACACCTCGTTTTGTTTCAATATATGCATTTTCGTATTGAGTGATGTCTTGCCTCCCCCTTTCGGTCTTCCGCGAGCGTTGTCTGGGCATCTAAAACAATAAAACACAACATTTACTTATGTCACAACCGTACCCACAAACAATTTCACAACCGTACCCAACGCACTTTGTTTCATAAAAACAAACACCATGCCAAAATGAAATAATCTATGAACAAAGTAATCACTGCTTTTAATTTATTAATGTATATGTTATATAGATAAATAACACTTAATACTCAATCTGTATATATGTAACAACAATTATCAAAAGAAATCGAACAAAAATACTTACTTTTGACTGCCAAAAACAAATGCGGGTCTCTCCTAGCGTACGCAGCGCGCAGCGGCTGACGCAATACTGCGACACGGGTTCAGACTTGCAAGCCCCTCCCCTCCCTTCGCCGTTACCACAACTCGCTAATCCGTNCAAACAAATGCGGGTCTCTCCTAGCGTACGCAGCGCGCAGCGGCTGACGCAATACTGTGACACGGGTTCAGACTTGCAAGCCCCTCCCCTCCCTTCGCCGTTACCGCAACTCGCTAATCCATATACTTTGGCTAATATTTTGACTGCCACTTTCGTACCCTGGCACAACCGTACCCAGTCTCCCCTACTAACCTAAGTTAGATAGATGGTCGACATTTTGAAAATAAGTGTCTGACACACTTGAAACCTATTTGTATATATCAACTGCGGCAGTACTACTTTTTTGCAAAATTTGGTAGGAATGTATCGATTGTTTCCGAGAAATTACACAAAAATTTGATTGATTCATTATCAGCTATCTTAAAAAATTGGGGGGGAAATGGCTGTATTTTGCCTTATTCGATGCTTGTAATACTGCCAACGTACAAAATTTGGTTGAAATTGTTAAATGGCATGGTATTTATACCAAATAAACCTAAGATATTTCAATGGCCACCATTTTGAAGANTGAAAATAAGTTTCTAATATAGTTTAATTACTCATTTTTATCTGGCCTATCATATTTTTTATTACATGCCAAATTTGGGAAAAATTGGTTGAGTAGTTTTCCAGATATAACATAAAAGTTTAATTTTTTTCATGTGGCGCTGTCTTCCAAAATGGCGGACCAACAACAATATTCACTTCTTAATTGAATGCTTACAACTTGCGCTGTCAGCATACAAAATTTGGTTAAAACCGGTTAAACGGTTTCCGAGACATGATATCGCTCTAAATTTTAAAATGGCCGCAATTTGTAAAGTAAGTGCCCAGCGTGGGTGNAACGGTTTCCGAGACATGATATCGCTCTAAATTTTAAAATGGCCGCAATTTGTAAAGTAAGTGCCCAGCGTGGGTCAGGTTTCCTTACTTAGTACTATATGTGTAGCGAGTTTGGTGAAATTCGGTTTAGGCATTTAAAAATTTAAAGAGGGACACACGCGCGCACACACACACACACACATACATACAATCTCACACACATACACACAACCTCACACACATACACACAATCTCACACACATACACACAATTTCACACACATACACAATCTCACACACATACACAATCTCACACACAGACAGGAAAGTGATCTCATGCCTACTTTCCGAAGGAAAGAAAGACTTATGAGATCACTTTCCTGTTTGTGTTTGTGTATGTGTGTGTACGTGTGTGGGTTTGCGCGTGTGCGTGACCCTCCTACCCCTTCAATTTTTAAACACGTTAACCGAATTTCACCAAACTCGGGATTTAAAAAAAAATTGTGTTCTGACAGCGCAAGTTATAACCATTAAATTCAGAGGAGAATATTGTCCGCCATCTTGAAATATACCACCCCATGAAAAAAATACAGCTTTTGCATTATATCTCAAAACCTACTCTACCTATTTACACCAAATTTGGAGTGTAAAAAATGCTATGATAGTCCATATAAGTATAAGTAATTAAACTTTATTAGTCACTTATTTTCAAAACGGTGGCCATACCAATATTTTAAGGTTTATTTGGTATAACTACCATTCCATTTTATTAATTTCAACCAAATTTTGTATGCTGACAATATCTTTAACAAGCATCAAATAAGCTTAAAAACAAAATATTTTGTAAGCCATTTGTAAGATAGTGCCACATGAATTAATCAAGTTCTTGTGTAATTTCTCGGGAAACAATTGACACATTCTTACAAAATTTTGCAATTAAGGATTATTGACGCAGTAGATATGTACAAATATGTTTCAAGTATGTCAGACTCTTATTTTCAAAATGGCGGCAATGTATCTATTTTAGCATAGTATGCTATATCTTCCAAAGCATTTAATCCTTTCCAACTTAACTTTGTAAGCTGGGAGTATACACTNTTTTAGCATAGTATGCTATATCTTCCAAAGCATTTAATCCTTTCCAACTTAACTTTGTAAGCTGGGAGTATACACTAAAGAGCGAAAAAAAAACTGGCACACCTGCCTAATATCGGGTAGGGCCCCCGCGAGCACGCAGAAGTGCCGCAAGATGACGTGGAATGGACTCTACTAATGTCTGAAGGTATGCAGGAGGCAATTCACGCCATGAATCCTGCCGGGCAGTCCACAAATCCATAGGAGTGCGAGGATGCTTATATATCTGTCACCTGTCAGATTCGTATCTAGACGTATCAGGGGTCCCATGTCACGTCAACTGCACACGCCCCATACCATGACAGAGCCTCCACCAGCGTGAACAGTCCCCTGTTGACATGCAGGGTCCATGGATTCATGAGGATGTCTCCATACCCGTACACGTCCATCCGCCCGATACAATTGGAAACGAGACTCGTCAGACCAGGCATCGTGTTTACAGTCATCAACAGTCTAATGGTGGTGTTGGCGGGCCCAGGCGAGGCATAAAGCTTTGTGTCGTGCAGTCAACAACGGTACACGAGTGGGCCTTCTGCTCCGAAAGCCCATATCAATGATGGTCCGTTGAATAGTTCGCACGCTGGCACTTGTTGATGCCCCAGCATTGAAATCTGGGCCAATTTGAGAAAGTGTTGAACGTCTGTCACGTTTAATGATTCTCGTCAGTCGTCGTTTGTCCCGTTCGTTCACGATCTTTTTTCTGGCCGCAGCGATGTCGAAGATGTGATGTTTTACCGGATTCCCGATATTCACGGTACACTCGTGAAACGTTCGTACGCGAACATCCCAATGTTATCGCTACCTCGGAGATGCTATGTCCCATCTCTCGTGCGCCGGCTATATCACCATGTTCAAACTCACTTAAATCTTGATAACCTGCCATTGTAGCAGCAGTAACCGATCTAGCAACTTTGCCATACTCTTGTTGTCTTATATAGGCGCTGTCGACCGCGTCGCGTTACTCTGATTGGTTCCATGCCTCTGTTATTGCATACGCACGCCTATACCGGTTTTTTTGGCTCTTCAGCGTACATAATGAACATAAAATGTGTCTACACAATGTCTCTTTTGTCTTCCATTTTGTAAGATAGTGCCACAAGTATAAATAAAATTGTTATGTTATATCACGGGAAACAATTAGCCAATTCCTACCAAATATGGCAGATAAGTAGTACTGTGGTAGGTAATGTTTAGTGATGTGTTAGGTATGTCAGTTACTTATTATCAAAATGGTGGCCATATAGCTATTTTAGTTTTGTATGTTTTATCGTCGAAACCATGTAATTAATTACCAATGAAACTTTGTGTAATGGCTGTATGTATTACAACAAAATGTGTACANTATCGTCGAAACCATGTAATTAATTACCAATGAAACTTTGTGTAATGGCTGTATGTATTACAACAAAATGTGTACACACGAAATATCTTTTTCAGCCTTTTTGTAAAATACTATCACTTGACAAATTAAAATTATGTTATCTCCGGAAAAACAATTGATTGCTACCTAATTTGGAAAACATTTACCACTATGGCAGGCTATGTAAACTAATAGTTTGTGAAACGGTCAGACAAACCTATTTTCAAAATGGAGGCCATGTCAACATTTTAGCTACTCATTTTTTATCTACAACACTGAAAAACAAATTTCAACTTAACTTTGTATGCTGACAGTATCAGANATTTTAGCTACTCATTTTTTATCTACAACACTGAAAAACAAATTTCAACTTAACTTTGTATGCTGACAGTATCAGGTCCATAAAAATTGTCTTTGCAAAATGCCATATCTCCGCCATTTTGTAAGATAGCCCCATGTGAAACAATACCGTTTTTATGCCGTATCTCGGGAACAATCAACCAGTTTATTTCAAATTTGGCGAAGAAGTTGTACTATCGTAGGCTATATTAATGTATATGTTTCAAGTATGTAGGTCTCTTATTTTCTGAATGGCGCATATACATATATTCCAGCTTAGTGTACTTATATCAACGAAACTCTGTAACATATTTAAATTTAATTTTGTGTATTGTATCTATGATAATAATCGAATGTGCTAATATATAAACTTTTTGCCCTTCATTTATGAAGTTCGTCACATGATCAATGGAGGTTTTATACCATATGTTGAGGGCCAATCAACCGATATGCATATAGAGATCTTCCTTAGAAGGATGTTTTTGCAAAGTAGTGTCAAGTGACTAAACGAAACATTTTGTCATATTTGCGGAATAATTCGACTAATTTCCAAAAAATGTCGCATACCTACAGAAGGCCANTAAACGAAACATTTTGTCATATTTGCGGAATAATTCGACTAATTTCCAAAAAATGTCGCATACCTACAGAAGGCCAAGCAAAGTTACGTGATTTAAATGGAGTCAGAAAATAATTTAAAAAAAATGGCAGCCATAAAAATATTTTTATATGTTTAGAATATCTATTTAACAATTTGAATCAAAAATTTTAAGTTGTCATTAACTATTACAAACATCGTGTACAGGGCCTCTTTTTAAGTAGTTTAGTTAGACAGCCCCATTTAAGAAAATAAGGTTTTAATGCCATATCTCTGAGAACAATCAACCGATTTCCATAAAACTTTTCACACAAGTGGCGTTATGGTAGGCCATATAAACTTACGTTGCTTAGTGGCTCAGAGACATATTTTCAAAATGATGGCCGAGTAAATATTTTATGTTAGTGAAAGATTACACTGATCACATCCGAAGTTGATGCTCCGAATCCTACCTCCGTGATGCAGTTAATTGCAAGCTAGCTTTATTAGAATCCCGGGTAAGTCACTCGCGTATTTTAATTGTCTTCGTACTGTTTCGGATGTTTCTGGTTTCTTCTCTAATGATATTACTTTTAATGAGACGTCAACGCCTACCTGCCATCTAGGCTTTCAAGAAGTTCACTTACATTTATTTGCACCTACGTAGAGGAAAGTAACTAGGCTCATTAGTTATCAGTAACGTCTTGTTTCTTCTGGGAATATATCCAACGTTGACTTACCATCACCAGTATAACTGTCCAAAACACAAGGTCAGTAATGATGAACGTGTTCATTTACATTTGAGTTTCCAACAGAACCGTTCATTTTACATGCATAAAATATTTTTAATAACTTCAGTATATATATTATTATAGTTGCATTAAAACTATANAACCGTTCATTTTACATGCATAAAATATTTTTAATAACTTCAGTATATATATTATTATAGTTGCATTAAAACTATATTAGAGGAAATGTACAAATGTCTCAAAGCACTTACTTACATGAGCATTGTCCTAACCTCAAATCCTGTTTACAATGTTTTTGACAGTGCTATTGGTCGAAAGGCAATCCAGTGTTGGAACACGGAGAGTGGTTACTGCGCAGCTTGAACGAGCACTCTACGCTGTATTCGCTTTACGTAATTCACAACTGGTTGACGCTTAAATGAGCGCTTCTGAAATCAACATTGGAAAATATAAGTTCTTGCCTCGAAGTGCACAACTCTTCAGAGATGCATTACGTAGCTTGTTCCCTTTTTCTGTTAGCAGCCATGTTTGAAAATTATTTCCACGTCACAACGTAGTATAAAATGTTTCATGTTTAAATTTCCGGAAACTAAATACATTTAACTTATTTTTAGTTTCTAACCTACATTCCGAAGGAAAGAAAGGCCAATAAGATAACTTTCCGGTCTGTGTATGTGTGTTTGTACGCGTGTGAGTATGTATGTGTGTATCTATGCATGTGTGTGTCCCTCCTTTCAATTTTTGAACGGTTAAACAGAATTTTACCAAGGTTGGTACACATATAGAACTTTGTAATAACACCTAAGTTTTATAGTTTTTAACTATGTCGGGCACTTATTTTCAAAATGGCGGTCATTAAATTTTTTTGGGTGATATGTTATATCTCGGGAACCATTCAACCGATTCAAACCAAATTTTCTTTGCTGGCAGACCATTGTGTATGCAATAAATTTTGATATGGAAATTTTTGTTGGTTCGCCATTTTAAAAATAGCACCAATTTAAAAAAAATGTATTTTACATTATATCTCGAAAACTTTTCCACTAATTCTAACCCAATTTGGCATGTAAGTAATACTATGGTAGGCAATGTAAACGCAGGTGATTTAACTTGATTAATTACTTATTTTCAAAATGGCGGATATACAAATGTTTTAAGATTTTTCAGTATATATACCATACCATTTAACCAATTTTGACCTAATTTTGTACACTGAAAGAATTTATTAGAAGCATCATATATATAAACAAATATCCACTTTGTGGGTCATTTATTTTGGAAGAAAGCGCCATAGGAATAAATAAATTTGTGATGTCATAACTCAGTAAATAATTAACCGATTCCTACCAAATTTGACAAACAATTAGTACTGATGCAGATGATTTTAAATGATAAGTCTTAAGTATGTCAGACACATGTTTTCAAAATGGGGGTCATATAGCCATTTTTAGCTTAGAATACTATATCATCGAAAATATGTAATAAATTTCAAGTAAACTTTTTATGCTGTCAGTATATATTGCAACTGTTAACTCTATGTACAAAGAGCATATTTTCCCGCCATTTTGTAAAATAGCGCGGTTCGAGTGAATAAAGTTTTTTTGTCATATCTCGGGAAACATTTGATAGATTCCTACAAAATTTGGCAGACAAATAGTACTACAGCCGGTGGTGTGAACTGGTATGTTTTATGTCGGTCAGGCACTTGTTTTCAAAATGGTGGCTATATAATAAATTTAGCTCGCTCTATTTTACTAACGAAACAAATTTAACTTAACTTTGTATGCTGGCATACACAAATTTTATGGTTGTAATAGGTACTATTACAACCATAAAATTTGTCTGTGCAGAGCCTCATTTCTCTGTCATTTTGTAAGATAGACCTACCAATAAAAAATAATTATTTTATCTCGCATCTAGGGTAAAAATAAACCCATTCTTACAAAATTTGGCGAAAATGTTGTACTGTTATAGGCCATAATAATAAATGTATTTTTTTTTAAGTAGGGCGCACTTATTTTAAGAATGGCGGCTATAAAATAATTTTAATTTTGTGGGTAATATCTATGAAACTATGCAACTTTGTGTATTGGCAGTATGCAACCATCGAAATTGAAAATTCATTCCTTTNTAAAATTTGTCTGTGCAGAGCCTCATTTCTCTGTCATTTTGTAAGATAGACCTACCAATAAAAAATAATTATTTTTTCTCGCATCTAGGGTAAAAATAAACCCATTCTTACAAAATTTGGCGAAAATGTTGTACTGTTATAGGCCATAATAATAAATGTATTTTTTTTTAAGTAGGGCGCACTTATTTTAAGAATGGCGGCTATAAAATAATTTTAATTTTATGGGTAATATCTATGAAACTATGCAACTTTGTGTATTGGCAGTATGCAACCATCGAAATTGAAAATTCATTCCTTTTTTTTGTTTTTCATTTATGAAAATAGCCACATAAAAATTATGGAGGTTTTATGCCATTTATCGAGNTTTTTTGTTTTTCATTTATGAAAATAGCCACATAAAAATTATGGAGGTTTTATGCCATTTATCGAGGACCAATCAACCGATTTCCACCAAATGTTACACTGGAACATTTCAAATAACTTTGTACCAAATTGTGCACACCATAAATGCTACAGAAGGCCATGTAAACTATCAAGATTTAAATGGGTCAGACAGTGATGTTCAAAATGGCAGCTTCATAAATCATTTAGGTAAGTTTACATATATCAAACAATTTAACCAAATTCGGCTAAAATGTGTATGTAGACAGTATACATTAGAAGCATCTTATATAGAGCGTTTTTTCGTGGCAATTTTGTACGATAGTATTACATAAGAAAATAAATTTTTTTGTGACATATCTCATGGATAAAACAACTGATTTCCATCAAGTTCTTCACAGAAGTAGCGCTACGGTAGACCATGTAAACTTACATGTATTATGTTGCCCAGTCAATTATTTTCAAAATAAAGGCCCTGTAAATATTATAGGTTGGTAAACCCTATCAATCGAAACATTAGACTGATCAAATCCGAAGTTGATGCTCCGAACCCGACCTCCACAATGCAGTAGATTGCACGCTAGCTTACAGTATAGTACGAGGTTTTCTTGCTTCAAGTCTCGAGTAAGGCATGTGTGTATTTGTAACTGTCTCACTACTGTTGCATAAGTTTCTGGTTTCATTTCTAAAGTTATTGCTTNTGTGTGTATTTGTAACTGTCTCACTACTGTTGCATAAGTTTCTGGTTTCATTTCTAAAGTTATTGCTTTCAAAGAAAAGTTGAGTCCTTCCTACCATCTCAGCTTTTGAGAAATTATTTGAAAATTAATTGTACCCATGTTGAGGAAAGTAGGCTCATTAGTTATATCACTAACTTATTGTTTTTATATTGGCTCAGATGTAAGAATTGACATTTCAAAAACATATTTACGTTTTTAAAAATGTATATGGTTTCACTTCATCGGCGCGTAAATAACATGATTTTATCCGTGGAAATATTAATTTTACACATGGCGAAATTATACAAAATGAGCAAAAAATAGATCTAAATCAGAACTTCCAAAAGTGCTTGGTTAACTGCGAATGGTTTAGATCACAGGACGCAAAAGCAGCAGAAGAGAAATGCNTCAGAACTTCCAAAAGTGCTTGGTTAACTGCGAATGGTTTAGATCACAGGACGCAAAAGCAGCAGAAGAGAAATGCGGCGGTGTTCATTTTGTTTTGCGTCCACTTGCTGCACTACAATATGGTCTGATATCTAACAGGATTCGCTGTCGTACAGATAAATACCTGTTGATTGAGGAAAACAGCAGCATTGTTTGTCTCTAGGCATTGACGCTCTGTCGTGTTTACTGCGAACNAAATACCTGTTGATTGAGGAAAACAGCAGCATTGTTTGTCTCTAGGCATTGACGCTCTGTCGTGTTTACTGCGAACTTGGGGCATATTGATGACACATGGCGTTCGGCATGAACTCTGAAGTTTCATTGATGTATTCTTGGCTGTACTATGATCTTACGCTATTTGATGACGTTGTAGGATGGTGACTTAGGCAGATGCTACGTTACACCTGCTGCCGGACTTGGCATTGTACAAGCTTCTGTACGGAATGGTGCACGAGTCTGTTTACCAGCGGCTATGCGAGCAAGTATGCAACTCTTCAGNTTGTACAAGCTTCTGTACGGAATGGTGCACGAGTCTGTTTACCAGCGGCTATGCGAGCAAGTATGCAACTCTTCAGATGCCCGACGTATTCAGACATGACACTACTTTCCCTCCCTACGCCCTCTTACTTTGGAACGAATTGTAGCAGCAGAATTACTGTAGTCATTCAGCGATCACATCTCTATGACATATTTGTGTAACCACTTTACTAGGTTACAGCATCCATCAGTAATCTCATTTCTAGGAAATATTTATAATGACATCCCTTCCTCGCCCTGTTAGTTAAAGCCTACATTTACGTGTTGTAAAAGCATACTTCCTGCTGTTTGCCTACACGTGAACGTTACCGCACATCCTGGCGTGAACAAGTCGTCAGTGCGTCAAAATACGAGGCCAGTGCTACGCATCTCTCTCTTCTCGTGCGTGTAGCCAGCATCCTTTTAAAACTCCGCGCTGTCACACGAAGCGGGCGAGAGGAAATCATTAAAATTACACGCCGCTGGAAAAAGATCAAAAGATAACAGTTTGATCTCGCNCACGAAGCGGGCGAGAGGAAATCATTAAAATTACACGCCGCTGGAAAAAGATCAAAAGATAACAGTTTGATCTCGCTCGCCACGCCCTCCGGGTCCGCGGTTGTACCAACAGAGCGCATGGAAAACACTGCGTCTGTTGCGACAGTGAACATGCGTGACTGCGAAGACGAGGATGCGCGACGCGCGAGATCGGGGGTAATCGCGTTGTGACTGCGTGAGGACCGGCAGCTATACAGGGTGTGGACTACCATAGACGCAGCTTCACACAGACCGTCACTGCAGCAGAGTGTGCTGTGCGCCAAGCTCGACCCGCACACACGCGCACTCGGCATCCAACGCACTTCCGCCAACTTCTCCACCGCGGCTGTCAAACAGCGCGTGAACACTGCGGCACTTTGCACAACTACCGCGCTGTTTTGTTGCACGCCGCGGGAGATAAAGGCTTCCCACTGTTATCTTGTAGAGAATTTTTTTCTACAAACATTTTGGATGGCAATCCATTACCCATTAATTCACATTTCTCACTTGAAAATGACACTCGACACCTCAGTCATGTTGTTTTCCAAGAGGAACGGTGTTGTTGGTCCAGTACATTGTCATGTTTCGTTATCCTACGTAAAAGTATAACCCTCAGTATTTTCAGTTGTAAAACCTTTACACGTTACAGATATTTCTGTACTGAATATTGTAAAGTAATTAATATAAAAATCAATAAATTTTTAGATGTGACACTGCTGTATNCAGATATTTCTGTACTGAATATTGTAAAGTAATTAATATAAAAATCAATAAATTTTTAGATGTGACACTGCTGTATTGAGGTAACGATATGGGAACTGACAAACTAATTATATTGTCTATTCGCGGTTTCTTCACACTTTTTTGAATCAAACCTTTGAGAAATCAGCCCAAGTACGACGTGTTTGGTTGTTTCCTGAATATAACACGTATCACAAGCATTTTATACTTCCGTTAACATAAATGTATCTTATTTTTGACTCAATATAACTTTTNAATATAACACGTATCACAAGCATTTTATACTTCCGTTAACATAAATGTATCTTATTTTTGACTCAATATAACTTTTGTAAGTCGTTTATTTATAAATGTTAATGTTTAATTTATAAGAAATTGTAATAAGAACAGTAAGAGAACAAGTGTGGCGGTAATCCCCAGTAAGAAATAGTAATAATGCAAAATAATATGAGACTGGGTGCGCGCCTTGTCTCATTGGTGTAGGTCTCTAGATTTGGTTGAGCTGTGCTTGCATAAGGTGGAGGAATATCCTGGAAGTAGAACATTAGCAGGGCTTCAGAAAAGTTGGAAGTAACCGTGAATGGACCATAGTTGATTATTACTTTTGTTATTCAGGCTGGTCCGCCTAACGTGGACACCCCCAAAATTGCCGGAACGGTTGCAGATCACGAAATGCTGTTTTCGATAAATGAAAGTACGTACGGACAAGTAATTTGCCGCAAAGTGACTATTAGTAACGCATGTATGGACAGAAATAATTAAACCACACATGATTTAACCCCTGGAAACATATGTTTATATCAACGGGCATCTGAAAGTACCNAACCACACATGATTTAACCCCTGGAAACATATGTTTATATCAACGGGCATCTGAAAGTACCTACAAAGAGTAATTCAGTGATGTAGCATATGCAATGGAAAGTAACACAGAAACTCCAAGAAATAATGTGCAACTATGGTTAAGTTAGGTGGGCCGGTAGCTGAGGGCAGTGGACCTGTACTCACAGCTGTAAGCTAGCAACACGCGCCGTGACTCATCCTGGCGGGACCGCTTCGTAATGCCAGACGATGCCGCTGGTCGGCGGGCTTTCTCGGGGATCTCCCGTTTCCCCCGACCTTTCATTCCGGCGCTGCTCCATACTCACCTCAATCACCCTCATCGGCTCTCAAGACCTCGCTAAGAGCCGCCCAAACCTCTTCACTTCGCCCACAGTTTAGTAATACTGAGCATGCCTCTCCATTGCGTCCTGCAGTCGTTGTCTTGTGTTCCTCTCTGCCCTCAGTGACCTCACACTCGCGACCTGCACAGACGTAGTCCTCGGCCCAGTTCACAAGGACCCGGCGCCCGACAGACCAGCGCCTGCCCGCGGCTCGATGTTGCCTGAAGTGCCGGGAAGTAGTTGTGCCTCGCCCCTGGAGGGCTCTCGCTGCTCGCTCCGCCATCGACGATCTGCTCCATTAGCGGGAGAGGGCCTCCTCGTCGGCACGTGGGCCTCTTGTGGCGCAGCGTTGCCATGGCAACAGCGGCAACTCCTGGCCAATCCCACCAGCCTGGCACGCACGGCTGACTGACGCCATTGTGGCGGGCACGCGCGTGACGAACACACAGCAGCAGATCATAGGCGCCGATTATGGAGGGGGTAAGAGGAGCAGTCACCCCCCTCCACTTTCCAACCAGTAGGGGCTGATCACTATAGCATATTCAGGGTTTATTCACACTTATGGAATCAAACCTTTGACAAACCACCCCACGTACGACGTGCCTCGCTGTTTTCTAAATACGCAATGTAACACAAGCGTTGTTTTACTCGTGTTAACATAAAAATTGTTATTTGTTATTAAATTATAATATTTCATTTGTGGTCAATAAGAATAGAAACAGGGAGAAAATACGTGTGTTGGTAATGCCTAGCAAGAAATAGTTCTCGTGCACGGTAATGTTGAATTGAGTGCGCACGAATGGCGTACGTTGTCCCTTTGGTGTAATTTTCTAGACTCGGTTGAGCTGTGCTTGCATAAGGTGGAGGAATATCCTGGAAGTAGAACATTAGCATGGCTTCAGAAAAATTGGAAGTAACCATGAATGGACTTTTCAGAATATGCGTTGCTTGATGTCGATCTTTACATAACAAATACATGTACAATTTAAGTAGAAATTATTTTATTTAAATATTCTGAACATTGGTTCTCATGAATTAAGTACCATATGTCTGCATAGACGCATGCACAAGCATGCACCACATGGTGAGAGGGGAGGGGGAGATATTTACTAGAACATGGGCACTGTCACAGAAAGATTGCCACCTTCAGTAAACAAGAAGGCATTGCCTGTGGAGGAGATAGCACCAGCAGCCAATCAGAGCGCTTCTCGTCA
This sequence comes from Clitarchus hookeri, assembly GCA_002778355.1. Taxonomy (NCBI): domain Eukaryota; kingdom Metazoa; phylum Arthropoda; class Insecta; order Phasmatodea; family Phasmatidae; genus Clitarchus; species Clitarchus hookeri. The sequence continues at coordinate 310,173 of NQII01001857.1, forward strand.
CTACTGCGTCATCTGCGCAGACAACTCCAAGGTCACAGCTCGGCGCGTCGTGTACAAGCCGACCATCAAGTTGCCATCTAAGATGATATTCTGAGGTTAAGACTTATAAATAGGGCCAGTGACTTTTCGCGTAAAAATCGGAGCACACAGTACACTCCAGTACTATATACACACCTCAGCTGTTGTTATACCTCCATTGGCTGCTGGTGCCGTGTCCGTCCTTGACTAAGCCACTCAGGACTAAGTAACTCCGACACTGAAACTTCGTTATTCGTGCGCAAATCGTTAACACGGGCCAGAACATTTTTTCAGCCAATCAAAGAATCTTGACGACACTACAGGGATTTGGACTGTATCTTGGCTCGAAATCTATTCGCGGAATATCTCTGACGCTACTTATAAAGCATGTGGAGGAAAGACGATCTTCGTAGCACGCATTGGGAAAATATATAAAAAAAAGTAAATGAATTAAAATATGGTACTGGGAAATCTTAACATTCTCATAGCGAGCTTATTTAAAGAGGAAGTGAAACTCGCTTGCTGGGAGCTCGTGGGCGAACCAAACCAGACCTGAGATAACACAGAAGTTGTGGCGACGTGTGAATGTCTGTCGTGGTAATCTGCTCAAGGTCGCTCTGTCTGGTCGGCATCGCCTACAAACGTGTGAGTGCGCCTTAAGTCGTGGGTTCTCGTCGACGGCCTCACATCGCATCTACGTCTTGAGCACGCGCGCTGTGTCCATCGTCGTCACCAGCTGAGCGTCCTCGCCCGGCTTGGCGCTGCACAGGAACACACCAGGGTCGTGACCTCACTCCGCCGCTGGCCAAACTCACAGCCAAGGTCACGGACGTGCCCTGGAACATCCTTGGCGCGGACGCCTGTTTCTCGCGAAAAGATTTCAGGACTTCTTGCACTCCAAAACACGAGCTCGTGTCCGCTTCCGCGATTGGATGATTTGAACTGCCACCCGTTGCAGGTGTCTGCCCGCGATTCACGGTCTCTCGGTGTCGGAGTTGCCTCATTCTGATTGGCCCGTTCAGGTAAATAACTGGTCCCTGACGAAGACAAGTGGTCAATAACTAAAGGAAAACTGCACGTATGCCATAGGAAAACAGTTGGCCATATGTGTCGGGTTAAAACTCAAGGCGAACTTTTTTTAAACATATATGGTCGATTATTATTAATCCGCAGGCAACTAGCGGAAAATACCACATAGTACCATTTGTAAATTCACGTGTGTCGTTACAATCTGTCCGCTTCTATCGAAGGGGCTTGATATCCGAAACCAATTTTTTATGATTTTTATTCCGCAAGTTCAATAATAATGCATTTGCCTCTAATTTTATCTGCGCTGCGAACAAAAATTACTAGCCTTTATTATTAAGTATTCACGTGTTTTTTATATCTGTTACAAACACTTTTTTTTAATGAACATGTACAATACCTGGTCAGTTTTTTGCTTATTTTGATGCAGTTTATTTCAAACGAGAAACACAGTAACATGTGGCGCCGAAGCGATCTCTGATAAAACGACGGCACAAATCGGAAAGAATGTCCCATTTCTCACTGTAAAGAACACACCCCTGCTTTTTTTCCCCCATCACGAAAAAAAGGTCCGCTTTCTAAGTGATACTTCCCCAGGAACCAATTAATTTTCCCTCGTCTACCGAGTCTTCGACAAGAGAATCTTCCGTCCTGAGTGGAGCGTTGAATGAAGCTCAGACTCGCTGACAAATTACACTATCAATTTTAGTTATGTGCGACAACGCCACATTTCCAGCGTAATGCCATACTGTTTTCTTTACTGGAGCTTTTTTTTTTAAATACTACAACGTGTTTACAAAACACAGCTACTACACAGCAATTTTTTCTTTCCGGGTAACTTCCTAACAGTTGTTAAACCTGTACACAGGGACTGACCTGCCTCACCACTCGCCCACGTGTCTCGCGTCCAGGGCTGATCCCATCAATCTCGCACTGTAGTTGCTATGTCGCTCGTTTAGCTGGCGATGAAACTGAGTCGCAACATGTTTAGAGACGGGATCTTCAACACCACCATCTAACGTGGGCACTGTACGTTTGCCTACGAAAAGAAAAATACACCAGTCTGGAACGGAATACTACTTTCAAGACATTACGCAAGCTTTAAATATTATTTTGGAGTTTTCCAACGTCATTGAAAATTACTTTTCAGACTGATGTACCTTAAACATTGCTACCCGAACACAAACTAATCTAAGTACGAGCCTGTGGTGAACGTTGCTATAGTCTGTTCACGGTAAAGTGAGCACTTTTGAGGCCCTAGTTACTTTTTACTTTCAGCCATTTTTTATCCTTTAACCGCCTTTTAAAATAAATATTGCCGTGTAAGTAATAAAATAATAATGGCGTGTGGGGAGTGCACCCAGGGCAAGGCAACACCCTCCTAGTGACGGTCTTTCCAGCTGGGACCCGTAGGTGACCGTCAACCCCGGGCATGACAGAAATTAGACCCTAGAATGGAGCGGCGCTGGAATTCAAGGGCGGGGGGAAGCGGGAGTACCCCGAGAAAGCCCGCCGGCAAGCGGCATCGTCCAGCACGATTCCCACATGCGAAAATCCGGGAGTGAACCCGCCGGGGATCGAGCCCGGATCGCCGTGGTGGGAGGCGAGCGCACTGGACACTACGTCACCGCTGCCCCTGCGTAAGTAATAAACACAGTATTTATATTCCACCGCACTCGGAGGTTAACGCCTAAGGCTAAAATGAAATACATTTATTGACTATTGAGAGGGTTTTCAAAAGAGCTCACTTTATCGTGAATAGCGTGTACATACTTTCCACCAGTGAAACAGTAGGGTCACCGCTTCAAGTTCGNAAAGAGCTCACTTTATCGTGAATAGCGTGTACATACTTTCCACCAGTGAAACAGTAGGGTCACCGCTTCAAGTTCGTAGATAAGGACACAGGACACCCGAATCCCGCGAAAGGATTTCCGCACATGCTAACTGTCAGTATCCTTCGAGTGTACCAGCAGTTTTGTTTTACTTACTGGCGGTGTGTTGTTTGTGTGGANAAAGAGCTCACTTTATCGTGAATAGCGTGTACATACTTTCCACCAGTGAAACAGTAGGGTCACCGCTTCAAGTTCATAGATAAGGACACAGGACACCCGAATCCCGCGAAAGGATTTCCGTACATGCTAACTGTCAGTATCCTTCGAGTGTACCAGCAGTTTTGTTTTACTTACTGGCGGTGTGTTGTTTGTGTGGAGACATTCTGCGACTTGACTGGCCAATCAGAATTAGGTAACTTCAATGCTGCACGTCTGTGATTCGCGCGTAGACAGCTAAGACGCGTAACACGGAAACCCTCCAATCACGACAGTGGAGCTGAGCTAAGGTGTTGTGAGATCTTTCCGCGAAGATCGGGCGTCCTTCCTCAGAAGTGCACACAGCACGACGATAACACTACACGCCAGTTCAGAGCCTTGCGCGTAGAGGCGATGGCGCACTTGATGCTCGTGTCAGTGCCGCCCTTATAGCTTCTGGGCCTCAGACGCGAAAATATCTCGAGTTAAATGACTGCCTGAAGACCGTACAACAGACAAAAATTATTTTCTAGATTATGATTATATTTTATGGTTTCGTGATATATCACGATAACAAAACAGTTGAAAAATAAAACACATCATTTTTTTTTCCGCGCAAATATGCAACATTTTTAATCCTTGGTCGGAATAATTTTAGAAAGTTACTTAGAAACACACAGTTAGGTTTCAGCCTATTAATTGAAGTTTCGTGATAGGCATGTTGCTGTTTCTGTGAAATACGTTGCTTTGATCGCCTGCGGCGGGGTGATTCACGTTTTTATTTGAACAGTTATAATCGAAGTATGGGCGAACCACACAACACNTGAACAGTTATAATCGAAGTATGGGCGAACCACACAACACATTTCCAAGAAAAATTCTTCATGACATTTTCATAACACAGAAAATAATTATGAACTGTAGATGGCGTATTACTTTAGCTCAGTTTTTGGGATTCATACAAAAAATATATACAATTCTTGTAGTTCCTTTGATCCGTCGCAGATATATAATCTACCGCTATTATCATACGTTGTCCCAAATGTTGTATTTCGCACACATCGTAAAATTAAGTAATGTACTAAATAAAAGTAGAAAAGAATGGTTTTCTCTTGAACGTTTTTAAGGCAGTATCAATAGTCATTTATCCCATCGTATCAGGCGATAGTCTTAANAGAATGGTTTTCTCTTGAACGTTTTTAAGGCAGTATCAATAGTCATTTATCCCATCGTATCAGGCGATAGTCTTAATATGAGATTTTCGTCCCGAAACTCGCACTATTGAATAGTGAGTTCTCGAAATGTACTTAGCTGATGCCATTTCCAAGTTTCTCTTCTCAAACTTCGCAAAAATCTCTTCGAAGCAGAAACTAATGCGTTTTTTTCTATCGATTCGCGATTGTCTGGCGCTCCGCTCGACAATTCCTTGTGTTTGGGTACATTTCTCTCTATTTTGTGCGGAACAAGCATTTATTAAGTATGAANGGTGTTGTGAGATCTTTCCGCGAAGATCGGGCGTCCTTCCTCAGAAGTGCACACAGCACGACGATAACACTACACTGCAAAAAAAAAAATTCTGGTAAATTTTCTGAACTTTAATGGAAGTATTTAACCTATACAGCGTATGGATATAATACAAGTCAGGCTGAAAATATATGGAAATGTTTAGCATTGCTACTATACAAAGTTCAGAGCCTTGCGCGTAGAGGCGATGGCGCACTTGATGCTCGTGTCAGTGTCGCCCTTATAGCTTCTGGGCCTCAGACGCGAAAATATCTCGAGTTAAATGACTGCCTGAAGACCGTACAACAGACAAAAATTATTTTCTAGATTATGATTATATTTTATGGTTTCGTGATATATCACGATAACAAAACAGTTAAAAAATAAAACACATCATTTTTTTTTCCGCGCAAATATGCAACATTTTTAATCCTTGGTCGGAATAATTTTAGAAAGTTACTTAGAAACACACAGTTAGGTTTCAGCCTATTAATTGAAGTTGCGTGATAGGCATGTTGCTGTTTCTGTGAAATACGTTGCTTTGATCGCCTGCGGCGGGGTGATTCACGTTTTTATTTGAACAGTTATAATCGAAGTATGGGCGAACCACACAACACATTTCCAAGAAAAATTCTTCATGACATTTTCATAACACAGAAAATAATTATGAACTGTAGATGGCGTATTACTTTAGCTCAGTTTTTGGGATTCATACAAAAAATATATACAATTCTTGTAGTTCCTTTGATCCGTCGCAGATATATAATCTACCGCTATTATCATACGTTGTCCCAAATGTTGTATTTCGCACACATCGTAAAATTAAGTAATGTACTAAATAAAAGTAGAAAATAATGGTTTTCTCTTGAACGTTTTTAAGGCAGTATCAATAGTCATTTATCCCATCGTATCAGGCGATAGTCTTATTATGAGATTTTCGTCCCGAAACTCGCACTATTGAATAGTGAGTTCTCGAAATGTACTTAGCTGATGCCATTTCCAAGTTTCTCTTCTCAAACTTCGCAAAAATCTCTTCGAAGCAGAAACTAATGCGTTTTTTTCTATCGATTCGCGATTGTCTGGTGCTCCGCTCGACAATTCCTTGTGTTTGGGTACATTTCTCTCTATTTTGTGCGGAACAAGCATTTATTAAGTATGAACATTACACGATGTTGAAGAGACGTTAATTCCATTTGTAAAATAGAAATACAACTGAGAAGAATGCGTTGTTCACATGTACGCCGAATAAAAAGCGAAAAACTAGAACAGCCTCGTTTCTTAATTTTGGCTCGGAAATAGCTGTTTTAAACTACATTTGCGTGGATTATCAACGTACGGATAACAGTATACAGTGATTAAGTTGCTGTTTCTGCGATAAAAAATGTGAATACTAAATACTATTAACATTTCGTAAAATAAATAGTTTGAACACCCGTTGTTAAGTAGCAGTACAAAATTGTGAAGAAAACACACTCAGCAGAGCGTTACTTATGCGTGAGTCTAGAACTTTCCTCAAGGTGTGTTTATTTGACAAAATCCGTTATTAAAACTAGTTCCATATAAATACGGGCCTCAAAGCGGGAATGTTCGCAGTTGTGGTACGAATAACGCTGGCGCCATCGTAGCTGTGTCCGCTCCAAGCGCCGGAGAGTCACAGCAGTGTTCAGCGCGACCAGGTTGCCTACGCGCAGGAGTTACCACAACAAACAACTTCATGACCCGGCACTGTCTGCTCTGAGGCATTCTGTAATGTCTACCGGTGAGTGCCAACAAGAGAATTCGTTCGGAGAGCTGTTTCGAAATTCTTAACTGTGGCCAGAAACTTAGAGCACGCTGGTGTAAATTGTATGACTCACATTTTGGCATCGTGGATTCCGATAAGAAACGCAACCGTGTGATGTGCTTATTTGACACTGCGAATCATTTCCTGAGCCAGCAAGCATTTCAAACATTGAGCCTTGCTGTGGCTCGACCTATTCAAACTAGCGTGAAAGAGAAACAATTGAACGTGACGCCCGTAGCTCCGTCAGTAGTGGAAGGCAAGAAGCGAGAATATAACGAACAAAAGTATGTATTTTGTGTGTGAATGTTGGAACATATGAAAATGTTAACATGTGGGGCGTTTCTCGAAGTTGGGAGCGAGGCGCCAGGACATGCGTTGCAAGAAGGATTCTGTGAATTATCATTAGAGTGTAAAAAAAAAGTTAGTTACACAAATATATTTGTTCAGGAACAACTTGAGTACAGCAAAATTGTGCCAAATAATTTCTTTAAACTGCAGTTTAATTTTGCATGTGCATTTGTGTAACTCTCCTAGTCTGGATTTCAAATTTTGTGCTAGGAGAGGCATTATCTAGGTCATTGAGAGCGGGTTTGCCACTAAACCTAACAGCAAATATGAGCCTTGAAGTCCTACGGTCACATCCTCTCGATATAAAAATTGTTTATATATTCTCCGCTGCCAACTTAACAGAATATTACGTCAGCTTAAATAAACTATATATAAATACCTTGGTTGACGTCTTGCAGGTCCGACAATAATACGAGTTCTGAAAGCACACGTCCCTGAATGTTGACATTATATTACAGACGAACGATCGAAAAAACTAAAAATAATCTAATGAAAATTTTTCCAAACAACTCAACTCAATTACTAAACATTTTTAAAGTGTATTAAGGTTAGTGTTAACACTCGGTGCTGATTTTCATTCCGTACTCAGTTCAAAATTTCCCGAAATTGCTGGGCAACCACCTTGGAACCTAACTTGACCACCTGATCAAAATTGCCGTAGCAGCTCTGGTGGCTCAGCCGGCATTCTGGGTTAGCTCCGTGGTATTAATTCAGAAAGGATATGAGCAGTGGCACAGCGACATAAAACGCCTAAAACGGCTGGACTTTTATACACCTACATTTTTTTGCCAGTCATGTGTTAACTATTGCCATGTAAATATACTTCGCGGAAAGCTAGCAGCCGAGTTTTCTCCTCTTTATTCCCCCTGCCCCTCCCGAGGCCAGATTCCCGTCCTTGTCGGCCGTTGGTCCTGGAGTCCTCGTAAGTTCCCCAAGGGGTGGAGGGGGGGGGGTGCAATCCGCGCAGACCAGTCTTTCTCGCATCTGTTCACATGTGCAGGACGCCACCCTAAGGGAAGATATCAAACAGTATCACCTTCCTTTGTGCCTCAGAGGCGTGCGGGGGCGGAGGCAGCTTTGCGTCTGTCTCTCGTATGTGACAGTTAAATTAGTTTCCTTATAAAGTAATGCAGGGGGAAGGCTTCGCTACAGTCTGTGGTATCTTGTTTGGGAAACAACCTGCGCCATTTTGTGTTCCCAATTCAATATGCTGCGCTACGCTACTGGAGATATATATACATATCTGTCTGTCGTTCTACCAACCAGATCTCAATAAATGGATCGAGCAGAGATCTCCACAAATTCCGCCAAGTGTTGGCAAACAACTGTCGTGGTCCTGCAGATCCCAGGTGCTGGATGTGAAAAGGAA
>NQII01001857.1:318275-344660 GCA_002778355.1 Clitarchus hookeri
GGGGGGGGGGGTTGTTTGGGCGACATCCCCATCAAGGTGGGCGAAGTGCACAAGTATAACCTCCTTGATCGCCCCGGGCAGCCTTTCTCGCCGACACAAAGCCCCGAGCGCTGATCGCGGCATTACCCACCGTCCTTCAAGCAAGTGTGCTGACAGTGATGGATCTCCTCCGCGACCCTGCCATCGATATCCCCCGACTATCGATACTCGTCGCCACCTGCACGCGCGCCTTCATTTCCCTCCTTTGTCGCGACCAATGCGGTTACACTCGGGCGCGATCTCTGGTTGCCGAGGAAGTGGCATTGGTAACCGCGATAAGCTCTACGTAAACGGATTGCAAAAGTACTGCGGTGCTGATCGGATAAAAAAAAATGGCGAAGAAGCTCTTCATGAATAGTTTACTTTCACACAGATTTACTCAACAACTATAAAATTCTAAAATGGCACATATTCGTCAAACACGGACCCATGTTTTTTGTTCGGAAATCTCTTTCCTGACTATATTGGCGTTCAAATAAACACATTTAACCATTGTTAACGACGTATTACTCACCCTCGCTGATATTCAAGATCCACCGCCCTGCGCATCTAAGAAACGATTGCGCACTCTGCTCTGTTATGTTTTATTCTTTTTACTCAGGACGGATGTGTCCAGAAAGTCTTAAAACTTCCGCGGGCCACTTTTTATATATAATTTATTTTATCTTGGGCTCTATTTAAAAGCTATTCAAAAGTGAAACTTTATGCTTAAATATTTTTTTAGGATTTTTAATTTTAGTAATATTTAGTTAATAGCAGATAAGACCGAATAAAATGTAAATTCACCGTAAAGAAAGAGAGGAATACATAACGGAGTTGTAGTGTTTAGCGTCGCCCGTTTTTGACATATGTACAAATATGAATTTCGTTTGCAGTAAGTATATTTCCCGTGGACTGATAAAGGGTTAAGACGACCGAGTGTCCTGATTGGCCAGGCTCCTGTCTGCCGACTCGACTCTCATGAATGACGTCACGCTGGAGAGTTCACGCTCATCCATGATGAGTTACCTGAGCTCACCACACGGGTGAGCTCAGTCAGTCGCGGAGTTGAAAGCAGCGCGACTCTGAGTGAAGTGTGTCCCGGCACTGGCGGTGAGTATGGCAAGGATGTGCAAGATCGGAACTAACTTAGCCAACGTCCTTGTTTTGCGCACTCTGACGGGGAAATCCGACAATCGTAATATTAATAATTTCAGGGCAAACTATCATTAGCTACGTAAAGCACCCACTGCCTTAGTTTTCCGGGTGACGGCTGTCGAGGGGAGAGTAGCGTTACAAGATCTCGAGCAACTTCACTAACTATTAGCATAGCCCTAAGTTGAAACATAAGTCCTAATGCCAACAGTCGTTCTAACTGGGAATATGAATATTATTACAGAGAAGTAATAAGGCGCTTAGCTCGCTCGCCGCTCGCCAACTCAGCCGGCGGCAACTGTATGCACGTCAGAGGCTGTTCGAGGTAAACTGAGCACTTTGGAAAGCCATGCTTAATGTCTTATTGTATGCACATTGTGCGTTCTTCCCTCGATGTAAAGTTAACATCGACATGGGCCTCATCACTTAATCCATGCGTCGGCCAAGTAAAACTGTAAAACTATTTTTAAAAATTCTAAATTTGTTAATTCCTACACTTTATGAATTAAAAACGTGCAGTAAAAGTTATGATTTCAGTATTCACAAATGTTTGCCTAACACTTTCAATTCAGTGTGAAGTCCTGGAGCTACTTGCTGTCCGTCGCCGCCAACTTGTCCGTGCGCATGTCCGTCAGCGCGCCTGTTAAAATACACACAGTGAAGCGGAAGTGACGTTTTGCAAAAGTTAAATTCGAATTTTCCAATTTACCGTGAACAGCCTACACTGATAAGTATTGCTTCAGTTCGTATATTGATGCGCACACTCTAAGGAGTTATTTATAAATCTACCTTAACAGTGTATACGTACAGTGACAAAGCGCGAATAGTAAATTGTTTTCCCATACATGCGTGGTAATGTTAGGAAAAAGTCAAATGCGTATGGAAGTTCCCNATTCCTACTGTTGGTTAGGAAAAAGTCAAATGCGTATGGAAGTTCCCAACTTCGTATAGTAGCAATGCTAAACATTTCCATATTTTCAGCCTGACTTGTAGTATTATATCCATACGCTGTACAGGTTAAATACTTCCATTACAGTTCAGAAAATTTACCATATATTTTTTTGTAGTGTATTGCTTGAGTTCAATCAAATGTTTTATAATATTAATTTTCTTTTAGATTTATTTCGATGAAGTATTAAATTAAATTGTAATTATTTGGAGCTACCGACAACAAAGAGGAAAACCTCTTTGATACAAGTGAGAAGGACGTGAGTGTAAATCCTACCTTGGGGATATGTGCTGTTACCCCTTTACGTACAGTTTGAACGAAAAATCAGATACTCTGATGTTAACAGAGGTATAAAACGTTGGTTTTACATGGTAAACTTAAGAAATAACTAAACACGTCATACATGGGGTGATTTTTCAAATGTTTGATTCAAAAATTGTGAGGAAACCGCGAATATACTATATGGTGAGTATAGAAGAATGCATGCTGACTTCAGTAGCCGTGCATTGAAACTTCACACCCGCAATACAGCGCCCACAGGCATTCACCTTGCCTCTCACTTCGCCTCTTCATCCAGGTTCATAACGATCACATCATCTAAACATGTGAAGTCTCGCATGCCGGGACTCTTCGGGTAACCTGTTCGATGCAAAAGGCTAAACACGTGCGTGCGGGTTCCAGCTGACGCAGAAGAGCTTCAGTAGTTTTGAAGTTACGAAAAGCACTTAATAACCATGATTTCAGCTGGAAAGTCAAGACTCGCAGTTTTATCTGCAAAGTGATAGCCTTCAATTCAACGTTGCAAGTCGCATAGACTTCAAGACTGCACGTCAGTTCAACGCCGCACTCAAAAGCGATAAAGCACTTCGTGATGTGTCAAGGTCGGCCTTATGTGACACCAACATGTAGAATAGCTACTCTTAACTACAAGTAACGAACCGGGATTTGTATTTTTTTAATGCAAATTATGAAAATTCTTCTCGAGGACTCTAAATAAAGTGAGGCCACCCCGTGGCGACAACTTGGTGGCGAAATGCATACACCTGTTCTGTTTCTAAGCATAATTTTCTTTTATTTATGAGAATAAGACCTGCTTACGAATTTGTAGAAATCTGCAGTATACATTTCCTGTGACGCTAACGTGGCAGCCAACTGCAAACCCAAAGAGGATGGAACTGTTCTGATGCATGCTAGTTAACAAAGGCTCTTCGCAGTAAAGTAAATAAGCACTTTTGTAATCAACTTTTGAAAAAGGTCACTGCCCATACCTGCATATGTTTTAACGGGTACAATGACTTTCATCCGCCCAGTAAAGTTGGTAACGACTGGGTGAAAGTAGTTACATTTATTTTCTTAACCCTGAATAAAAATTGTTAGACAAAAATCTGTGAATACTGAAACGATTTCATTTTCTTTCTGTTTCTTATATGCTTTTAATTGTAAGAATTAGTAAGTTCGTGAAAATTCATGTTTTTAATAATTTCATAGTTTCGCATGGCAGACGTGGATAAGTGATCCGGCACATGGCAATGTTAAGTTTACATAAGGCGGAAGGATTCCATGTAACCAGAGATGTAAACCTTAAGCAGGGCTTCCGGAAGTGCTCATTCAATAAATGTTAACATTAGATCTTGAAAAGAAAACCACGTAGGCTTTTTTTTGCACGAACAGCGCCACACATTTAGAAGAACTTAACACTCACTTCCTCGATGTGAGTGGTGACTCTCCCAAAAATGTCACCCTCACTAATAAAAACAAATTAACTGCAAGAAAACGCCAAGTGTTATTTTGCGGAATGTTTTGCAAATAAAAGACAAAAAAATATGTGTTTGCAAATACACGGAACTAATTGCACATGTGCGGCTAACGAAGGAGTGTTTAAGATCTTGTAAAACTTCAGCAATGAAGCTAGTAATAAGATGTCAGCCTTAAAAACTCGCTAAATCTGCGTGTTGTTATCCTTATATGAAGACAGATGCCTCGTGGTATTCCAAGAGCCTAGTTGACAACCGGCAGCTGTGGTTGGTCGTTGCAGCGCGGAGTGCAGCGCGGGGACCAGTGAGCTGCGAGCTAACAGCTGAGGCATGCCGCGCGGTCGTGAGAGCGTATTGCCGCCCCTTGTTGCGTAGGCAACCACCGCAGCTCGGCGGTGGTGCGGATAGCGTACCCACTAGGNCTTCATCGGCAAGTCGCCGCTTCGCCCCGTCACATCAGCTCATAGTCGAGCAAACTGCGTCCTCATCACGTCCTCGTGATATTGCTAATGTGCGACCTGTGCCCTTACGAGTACTAAGCACTACAATAATCTCTGGGAAATGCTGTTAGCGCGTACACGCATATCTTAGTAAATACATGTTCTGGTAACACGACTTGCTGCCAGTAAAGGCAAGGTTCAGTACTCTAATGCCATGCAGTTTTGCTTTTATTATATTAAACTCATTGTTACAGGCGGAGATGCACACTGGCCGCGGACTCCTGTCCAGCGTTGATTGGGGGGAGGGGGGNACGTCGCCCGCTGGACGGGGAATGATTGACACCCGACCTGGCATATAATTCATTCATTTGCCTTTTTAAGTTATATTTTAATCACTACTTTCCAAAGAAAATTGCATAGTACTAATGCTAATAGGTCCTATCCATTGGTAAATGGTGAATTATTAGTAATGTTTGACAAACTAAAAACATTTATAGTACAAACTTAAAAAAAATCCTGATTCTTTTAAAAAATTTAACAAGTACAAAAAATTATGTAATAAATATTTTTGAATATTTATAATCTTACATGAATAAAAAGTTATTATTTAAATGTAAAACCATGTGAAATATGATAAATAGTTAAATAAATAACACTAATAAACAGAGTAACATTGTTATTAAGTTGCATGATAAAGAAACTTTTGATTCTGTTCCATAATTGGAGATTAGCATTTGAGTAGTGAAGGCTGCCAGAAGTGATTGCATTTTAATGCCAACAACATACAAATAGCAGTGTGAGCGACTTGGGGCCTTCAAGTGTCGTAATGGTGGCCTATGTATAGGAGCTCTTTGCACGGCGCGCCAGTTCTGTTCGCCTTCGTGATATGCAACTTGCTGTGCACGCAGGCACGTACAGTTGCGGACGACAGGCGCTGTTTTGCACATTTCAACTTCAATTTTAAAATACTATCTAAATTTTCCGAACATTTTTCTACAAAGATGTCTTGTTTTTATTAGTCCATAGATGCCGTGGTTTGAATTTTGACATGTAGTTTTAAAAACATCTTTTATATAGTAGAGACATATTAAACGGTTTCGTTAAAAAAAAGTATTTATGACATTGTACCATTTCAGGCGGGGCTCTTATATGCACAGAAAGCAATCTTCGACAGATACCTACACACGTGAGCAGAATAAACCCCTTACGATAATAAACTTTACTGCAGGTAATCAGGCATGTATCGCTCTAAAACATCAGTCCATTCCCTGAGCATTGAATATCTCACCGAAATGTTTAATCCTTGGAAATCTTAGAACAGATATATTTGAAATATGTAGCTATTAGCTTTAGGAATGAATTTTACACTAAAAAGAATATGTTCTATAATATAGGAATATAAGCAATTCTACTAATATTATAAATGCGAAAGTCTATGTGTATGTTTTTTACCACGCAGCTCCATAGCGGCTGAGCGGATTTTGATGAAATTTGGTATGCGGCTACGTTAGGTCTTGGAGTAGGACATACTATACTTTTTATCCCGGAAAATTTTACTGTTCCTGTGAAATAACAACAAAACGTAATTATGCAACGGCTGGGAACGTGACCTAAATATTTTTTCCTCTGGTTTAAGAGTTTATCAGGCCACCCAAGGACCTCTGAAATGGCTTAACGACTTATATCAATCGATAACAACCGGGACCGAATATTCAACGTGTCCTCCGAAGCCCGGAAGCGCTCAGATGTTATGCCACTAAACGGTCACCCATCCAAATGTGTGTTGCTGGGAACATTGCTTAAATTTAGTAATCGATCCCTCAGCCAAACGCTAAAAGTAGTACCTAGGTACACTTATTTCTAAAGCTACCACTTGATGAAACTCACGTTTTGATTTTCATACATCGACGCTGGAAAGCTGAAATGTGGTAACTACGCGATAGTTGCATAGATACACTCCAAAAACAATACCATACTTCTTGGCTATCGGGTAAAAAATATTTCCTTCCTTTTGGGTTGCCATAATCAGTTAAAAACCAAGGCCAAAATAGTATAATTTATCATTCTGTTTTCACATAAATGAATTGTCTTTTCCCAATGTATTTATTTGTGTATCACTGTAAAACTCAATTGTACCTGGGCGAAGCCGGGCTGGTTCGCTAGTTAGCATATAAGGAAATCTATCCAAGAAACAACAAAACCATGCACTGCTAAGTCAGCTGAATGGAGTCCAATCTATTAAAAATTCATGTGGCTAAAACCCAATTAAAAATAAGTTTTTCAGACAAAACTCGTCCAATCGATATGTCTGATGATCTAAGCCCGAAGTTACTAACAACTGATTTGGCCTGCGCCTTACTTGCCTGCAAATCAGAGAATCATATTTAATTCAATCAAAAATTGATCTGCCCAGAGTAGTTTCCATTTATCTTCATGTAACTTATACCAAAGATTCTATGAATCAAACTATGTCAGGATCTGTGTAATTGTATCCACCATGAATTACCGAAACGCTTGGAAAATTTTCGGTGACACTTCATTTTACAGAATCAAGTTTTTTAATGATGTGTCAGTACATCATATTGTAGAGGTTTCGTTTAATAATTAATGCTAGAAGTATTCTTGGCTGAACGTAACAAACGTAACTCATGTGGTATTTTTCCACCGAGAAATTAAACATACTTACTCATTAAAATATATGTTTTAACTGCCTCGTAAAACAATATTAACAAATACTACAGTTAAGACAAAGATGTGTGATGGGCTCATGAAAAATGTTTTAGGATTGCAGTGCGCGTGATTTTTATACGTAAGACGTTACTCAACTGTCCCAAACTAAAAAAAAAATATTTTAGTTACTGTTTGTTAGTATGTTACAACATAAATTTAACTTCGCAAACATATCCTAAGTATTGTCTGGTGTACCTGATCAGGCGACCAAAATGTTTCATCTCGAAAGACGGTACGGGTTGTGGCAATAAACACGCATCAGCGCAATTTCAAGGCCACGCCGGGAGGGGGAGGGGTGTGTCGGCAAGTCTGTCACCCGTGGCAAGTTCAGAAGTGAGCAGCCAGTAATTACAAAGAGGTTTAAAGCAGGTTTAATTAAGGAGCGCGCGAAGAGAGAAGGCGGCGTGTATACGACGCGAGGATTATTAACCGAGCGGTTGGCGGCTTGCGAGGCCCGCGATACAGGCAGTGGAGAGATTGGAGGGGTGCTCGCCGAGATGGCGGCATCCCTGGCAGTCTCATTAGCAGCGCCTCGCAGTATGTCTACCAGCGGTGCTGCGGCGAGAGCCTCACGAAGTTGTCGCCGTGCCTCAAGCCTCGCTGCTCGCCATATTGCAACAACCACCCTAACATGACTCCAGGCACTTCCAAACCATTTTTGAGTAAAAGGAAAAAAAGTTGAGGGGCAAGATTAGTTGAGAATATTGCGACCCTGGTGTTTGAAATGTGCCCCTTCACAAAATTTAGTTTCGAAATAAATAACATCAGTACATATACACACAAACTGTTTCCTATTCACATATTTTATACAAAATGCTTACTACACTAGAATAAACATTACTATTTAACATTATGAAGGTCATCTGTATTTTTAGTAAACATATACCAAGTGTGAGTCATGAGCTATAGTTTTTTCTTGTTACCGCCCCCTCGCGAAGTCCTTGGCGCCCCCAAGTGCCAAACGCCCTCTTGCACATCCCCCTTTCTGGCACCCTGCGTAACTCAATCAAAAACTTTACTTTCGACTGTCGTTTATTAACCCTTTCGTGCCCATCGTAGACAACTGTCTAGCTGTTGCGCAGGGTTGTTATATTTTACCGGTGCTGTACACTACGAAGATCAGTGCCTAATGATCGTCCTCGTGGGTAACTGATCCGCCAACCATGCTACTGCTCTGCGTTATAAGCCTACAGCGTATTGGCTATGATAAGGAAACAAGTCCTTTGCCAGTTTAAGTACAGCACCGATCAAAATATTTCTTATTTGCAACATCACAAAAAACAAAGTAACCCCTTAACTTACACATTAACCTTTTTCTTCCAGGTGTTATACGAGACGAGATTGTTGGTATGTACCGTGCAAACTAATTTCTTGTAATTACCTACACGATGGAACGTGTAAGAAGAATTTATATTGGTCTATGGCTCCGGCAGCGACCAATAAATAACAAACTTTCCGTGTACAGCTGCAGCCAATAGAATTGCCCGGTAAAGGCGCTGTCTTTGTTGACGCTAGTTTCTGACCTTGTACAGCACTGGCCGTAATCTTATCTATTTTGCAGCATGTCATGCGTGAACGAGTATTCTCGTGGTAATTTGTTAAGGAGTTAATGTAGGAATGAAAGTGTCAGTACGCCTCGAGACTTAGTTTTGTTTCTACTTCCAGAGAAAAAAGTTTCTGCCGTGTGACTACTGTATGCAAACAGCTGTTTGGTATTCCGAGCTTGAAAATTAGATCGTTTGACGTCACAAGTTGGTAACGCTGTAGTCGACACGCGCCAACATCTCGCAAGCTGTTGGCAGGGCTGAATTCTGTCGTCAAATCAACACGGCGCTTGTGGTTATTAAATGTGACCCCATATTTGCACGATATTGAAAGAAATTTCACGTATACGCAGGCAATGTGGCACGTGTTTGTGTTGTAATGTGATGTAATTTTTTGTGTGTACTTTTACGTAACGAATGTCCGAATATCGGCTCAAAATCTTGTTTGTGTTTATTAACAAACGTACACCACACTTACTTAATAAATATAGCTCCCAAAATAATACAAATTATTTTACTTACTGAGTATATGGAATAATAGACCAAGCACATAAACGCATCGTTGCATTCCTCTCCTACTTAGTGCACCGCATGGGACATACATTTTATTCGGTCGAAAAGTTGTATTTGTTAAACATACGAGTGGTTGAACTGGTCTGTTAATTTAACTGTCCTTCCTCCTCAAGACCGGAACTCTGTGAGTTTTGATATATAGTAGCCAGATCTTTTGTAAAGAGAAGTTTCTTTCTGTTATTAAAGCAAAGCATACACCAGTTTCAAGAGCAGTAAGTAAGATACGAGCTGCATGTGAATGTACTTTATCACCTAACAGCCCACAGTTTGGAATGTTTCGGGGCTGGCCCAGAAGGACAAAAACGTTAATTCAGTGTAATTATCACACACCGAACTATTGCTGAGACAGATTTTGTTTCACTTTTAATTTTGCGAATATTTCTGAAGCAAAATAACAGATATTTCCTTGCATTAACACTTAAAATGAAGGAAATAACGAATCATTATCACCTAATTATTTGAAAACTAACTTTCAAAGACAAAACAGAACTTTACATTATGATTTGTGCAAATATGCTTCCTTTTTGTACATGAGGGTAAATTTACATTAGATATTTAATTATAAATCGTTAACGTTCCGCGATTCAACCTTGGCAAAATATTGTTTTTTTTCCATAAGCAAATAATTAACCAAACAAACGGGTCATGGCTTAACACATAAACACGAATAACTGACGAAGAAAAACAATACTCACAGTTCAAAATGGCCTCCAGTCACTGTTCCTCATAGCCATCATGTTCAAGATAACTTTGTATTATTTGTAGCTTAAAAACACATTTTTGTAAACTCGTACTAGTGTTCATGAGCCGTAAAACATGAAGTGTATTTCCTTATGCTTGTAAATACAGCTTTTCATCCAAATAGATAAGTGATATTTTCTTCGTGGATTTAGTTCCAGGGTATCATAATTTGCTTGAAAAGTACTTACTTCTTTATAATGAACGATATTTTGTTCACTCGACTAAATAAATCATTTAAAATAATTGGTTGAGTCAAATAATCATGAGGTTGTTACATCATCATGTATATATGCTTAGTACATACAATTTCATTACAAGTACGTCCAACTAATCGGCTTTTGTTACCGTAAACATCATAAATACCATGGTAAAGTAAAATAAATATTTTGTTTGTACTGAATACGCATTTGGTTACCTGGAACAATCTCACGTCTAAAATTAAATAATTTGTTGCGACAACAAAATCAACTTGGTCCAGTACTGGCTTGTATTTTATTTAACTGTAGGGTTGCTTGATCGTTTGATTGCTTTCGTAAGAATTTATAGATCGAGAGCTTGTTTGTAATCTTTCTGACAAATATGGTAACAGTCAACAATGGCAAGAACGATCCCTACGTAATAATTCCAACAGCTGTAAAACTTGAAAATATAATCCACGTGCATGTCGTGCATTATAAACTCTGTAAATAGGACAATATTGTGGTTGTACAGACAGTTACTTCGACCGAGGCCGCTAGAGCGCAGTGTTCCCGCACGAACTTCTGGGTTCGAAATTAACTCCTCATTTATTTTTACAGTAACCAAAACTGTATTGTTCTGACATTCATACAAATATTTAGCTGATACAACAATCAAATGCACGAGTTTGGGGCAACCAAAAAAGAACAGAACTATTAGTTTTCAATAACAAATTGTTTGATTGCCATTATACAAACCATTAATCTAGTCGCACCAAACAAATATGGTTTTGAGTAACAAAACGTTTTCCCCACAGTGTGTGCAGACAATAACAAGCGACTACTTAGTTGTGGGTAAGATTGTCGCGGTGGAGATGCCTCGATGTGCAGCCGTTCTAGACGATGCACAACTGAATACCCTCTGTATGTATGTGGCTACTTTCGTCGGTCGCGATAGAGTCGCTTCGTAATGATGTCAGCAGTTAACAACTAAACTTAGAATAAGCACCCTTGTTTTACGACTGTTTTTGTTTAGTGCGACCATAAATAAATCTTTCAGTGCCCTGTTGCATGGCACTTAATAGTTTTTCTAGGGCAAAATATGAAATTCCAATTTATTCATTTCGAAACTACAGCTCTGTTCAGTCATGTGGTTCATTGAAGGGCTTTATCTTTTATTTGCGCAGCCGTAACAGGAAACAATAGCTGAGATATAAATGTTTTTCAAAACGTGTTTACGCATTTTCGCGCAGCTCCGGTTGGAAACGACTGGTTATTTATTCCTAGAAACGTTTCTTTTAGGATTCAAACCACAGCATTTCTGTAACATTACCAGGCTTCCACAACTAATAGGAAAGGTTATTGTTGTTAATACTAGACGTTTTGTTAACGGGGATATCATAAAAGTTTTTATTGTGGTAAAATAAATTACCTGTGGCGGGTACATAAGTATTTTCTTTCGATTACAAAAAAAAACTCTTTTTGCACTTAAAAACAGTTCTGCAGTCCCAAAAAATAATTTTTACACCACTACAAAACATTTTATGGCACCCATACTGACAAACGATGTAGTTTCAATAACAGAAATTCTCTTCTTTTTTTTTCGGCGTGACCCATTTAAGTGGCAGTGTTCAACGCTAGGAATGATAATAAATCCTCAGATATATTATAAAATGGTCAATGTTGCACCACTGTGCCCGCAAACACAATTCTAATAGTGCTTTAATATTGAGCTGTATATTATTTGCTTATTCCAAACCTTCAAATGAGAATAACAGACGTCAAACTATCAGTCCAGTAATGGGTGTGCTTTGAAAACGACAATTTTTTTTAATACGTACATGAAATGTCATTAGTAAATTTCAAACACGAAGTGGTTTCCATTCCAGACTCTTCAAAATGTACTTTTTATGCAACAGACATTAGACCGGGCCATCCTTTCTCCTTTCACTCGTAACACAGTTGCAAACGGACTTGTCAGATATCCTGTCGTCGTGTGTGTAAGTGTGTGTGTGTAAGTGTGTGTGTGTGTTTGTTTAGTAAACAGAGTTCACTAGCGAACAGTAAGACTTTATCCTTGCGCCTTTCGTCGTTGCTCAACTCGCCATTTGAACATTGGTGCATTTGCGAAAATTATGTGGGCGACTGCGCTGAACTGAGATAAATAGATTCGACTACTTTTAAAAGTTCGTTGGTTGCCAACTATAAGACGATAAGTCTCTACGATGGTTCAACTCCTTGCGGATATTGGCCGTATTGACGTTCTATGCACGTGTAGGCTGTTGACGGTAAAGTGAGCACTTTTGAGGCCCTAGTTACTATTTTCCTACCAGCCATTTTGTATCCTTCCACCGCTTTTTGAAATAAAAATTGCCATATAAATAATAAACAGAATGTATATATATCACCGGACTCGAAAGTTAACATCTACGGCTACAATAAAATACATTTATTGACTATTATTCCAAATGAGAGGGCTTCAGAAAGTGCTCACTTTACGGTAAATAGCCTATACCAGATATGCTCTTTGAGCTGTCTGCCCTCCTTGCGTAACCTCAAACCAACAAAGCACCCTCAGTTGGGTGGCCATCTTAACAGTAAATAATCATGAAACACGCTTATAAATACGTAGGCCTACAGGATTTTGGAAGCCAGTATAGAGAACCTAATAAACGGCGTCCTAGATAATATTTTCCCGTAATTTCGTGAGCAAGCATTTTGTCAGCGTGATATTACTGTTGAGCTGTTTGTTACGTAGTAAATGTACACATTATGATATCGTGCTAAAGGAATATGTCATTACGTCAAAATATTTGCTCACTAAGTTGACTGAAACAGTTATTTGAAAATCTGCTTTCTTTGTGGTTCTACATTGGCTTCCAGAAACCTGTAAACATTAATTAAAGTGTTTGGCGTTAATAAATGTAAGACACCCTCTTAAACTGCATCTCGCATTATGGAAGTATTAAGTTAAGGGATGCACAATGTCAGGCGAACAAGGTTTCCAAACTTATTCCGCCGATTTATTTTTATGATTTCGTTTTTAACTTATTGGAAGAGAGATATTAGCGTAGTCGCCGCAAATGAAGATAATGTTATTAGTGAAAAATTAAGTAATATTAATTACATTATGAATTAACGCATATTGTTTTGATACTGAATTTTGTTATTTTACTTTCTTGGGCAGACAGGCTTGTGAAGTCGGAGGAATGTCTTTCTNCAACCAACGCAATAATTTTTAAACCTCCTAACATATTTTAATATTATTTTGTAGGAATATGAAGTCACTAACGGCCATCGCGTAACCTCTCACGAAAACCATTATTTTATTTTTGTATTTATAAAATATGAAGTGCAAACTTCTCAATATACGAGTACAGATATATATATCCGCGATGTATCGCTTTGTATGTATTACTTTCATGACAATAAGGCATGCGGTAGTTAACAACACGTGATTATGATTACTTATTGCAATTCTCATGATGTGGTAATCATGCAGTTGTGCTGCAATCACTGTTACAACCCATTCACGGTTACTTCACTCTTTGCTGAAGCACAGCTGAAGTTCTACTTCCAGTATGTTTCTCCGCCTCATGCAAAAAAAATAAATAATTTCACCGTAGGGAAAACGCACTGTATTCGTGCGCACTCAATGCCATAATATTTTGTATTAGAACTATTTCTTACTAGGTATCACCAACCCACCTATTTCCTCACTGTTTTTATTTATATTAATTATAAGTGTAATATTATAATTTATAGACAAAATATAAGTGAAATTTCAATTTAACCAAAAATAAGGAACTTTAATGTTACCACGGGTATAAGACGTTTTCGATGCATGGCATGTTTAGAAAACAACCAAACACGTTTACACGGGGGGGGGAAGGGGGGAGGGAGGTTTCAAAGGTTTTATAAAAAAAAAGTGTGAAGAAATCGTGAATACGCTATAATATTAATGTTCAAAATATAATACAAGGTAACCAAATAAGTTCTTGCCGTGTTAGATCGTCAGATACAAAGAGATGTCACGTACGGTTAGTCCTCAAAGGAATCCCCTTGGGCGCTCATCGTCTGTCACCACCTTCACAGCGTCCTGGCGGCAAAGATGTCTCGTTTGCGAAGGACTTCTCACGGAGGTGGTTGTACAGGGAATGTAAGAGGTGATGATCTGTTGGCACAAGTGCCGTGGAGTACGGTGAATGACGCAGTGTCTCCCAGTGAAGCAGCAACTTGCGGGCTGGCGTTGTCGTGAACCGAAGCTGGCTCCTTCTGCCTCTTACACACGTTCCAACTGCTGCGAGTACAGCGACGGCTTGGCCCGTCGACAGCAGCTCGAGGTCTTGTGGGCGAGGCACGGAGTCCCGTGGTGGCAAGCGATGCCCGTCATACAGGACCCACTTTCCATCGCCGTTGAGCACTCGATAGAATACAGGTGCACTATGGTTCCTAGAAGGCAACTTGGAGTTCACCACAAAGAGACAGATCTCCCGGCCTGGGCTTCTAGAACCAGCACCTGGAGGGGTGCTCATTCACAGCATTAGTCCTGAAGGCGACTTGATGGGACTGCGGGCATGCTGACCTTGATGTCGTGAAGCAGACAACCATGGACAAGCTCCTTCGCCATTGCTCGAGCTATGACTGCTGTGAGCGCGCAACACACGTGTATTGGTCAAGGTCAACGTCGTCGACTTCCACCCTGACCACTTCCCCGCCCCGTGCAGCACGTATTTCCGTACCTGTCATCGCTTCTTCCTGTGCTACACCAACAAGAGGCAAGAACTTATTTCGTTACGTCGTATAACCTATAATGAAATCATTTGCAGATCACTATAATTAAAAATATATACGAACTGTCGATTTATGGTTTGCTCAAATACTATTTAACGATAAATACAAACAATAGACGCGTGTGTGGTGAATATTGTGCAACCTAATATAATAAATACGGAACAGAAGAGAAACAAAACTTAAGTGATATTGGTAAGGATTATTTTTTCGCAGTTGACTTGGAGTACTGTGTCCTTGGAATCACCACGAAACCATGCAATGTGACGCAGATGACATACTCACTCCTAGTCAGTATTGTATTGTATTGGAAATGGCTCACTAACTTCCCCGGTGTTTATGCCGGAAGGTTTATCGGGGGCCGGCTTACAAACTAACGTATGATCTAACTTAAACTAACACCCTTGCTTCGCCTAGGACACGAACCCAGAATCTCGTGATCAGTCTGAAACGTGTAAGTGGTGTCTATGTTCGGAAATGATTATTGAATTAATCAGAATATTTGCTTAAGGTGGACGGCAACCCTGTTCGATCTGCCAGCATCTTGAGTTTGTATGACATTTCAAACTAAAGCGTTTTGCTTGAAAACAAACATGGCGTTGCGAGAATGACGCGGGATTCCTCGTAGCGAACTAAGCACAGGTGAGTAAAATGGCGCCAACGACCCTCACTTCGTTGAGAAGGTAGAAGTTTCTAGAACTTACCACAAGCTAACGTTTTGCGTTATTATTACGCAATTAAAAATTACTCTACAAAATAATATCACACCTTCCATAAACATCACAAAAAACTTTATTGTTGGGCAATACGTAGGTTTTTATTTGATGCATGCTCAGCGGTTTAATATTAGTTGAAGCCATTACGATTTGAATCGTCGGCGTAAGAATGCATACAGGGTTGGCACCCGGTACTACAGTTTTTGTAAAGAAGGTGTTTTAAAGATTTCAGCGGCCAGTAATACTAATACATGAGTTTTTCCAGCCGCTGAGACATGATGTACTGATGGCGCGAGTAGTGAGTCTTTAATTGTAACACATACTCACAAATCATTATTGTTTTGTGGACCAGCTTAGAATAAAGAAAATCTACGGAAATGCAACTGACTGTGAATGGTTTTGTATGTGTATTCGTATTACCGAGTTCGTATATGTGGAAGATTTGTGCATCTAGAATTTAATTTAATTTTAATTTTGAGAAAATACAAATCGTGAGCATCTCAACAAATAACAGTAACTTTATGTTAAACAATAAATGCAACGCTGTTCTGTGCGAAACGCAAAATTAACAAAGGTTTATGACAATTTTATCAGTGAGATTTCAAAGAAAGGCAAAAGAACCAAACTTTCTAGCAGTTAAATATCACCGCTGATCTGTACTGAAGCAACCTATTCATGTTATGATATATATAACGAGCCATGTTTGCTACATATGTGTAAGGGGGCCGCGGTTGCGTAGCGTGCAGACCACTCGCCTTCCACCAAGGAGAACAGGGTTCGATTTCCCTTTGGGTCGTCCTGAATTTTTGCATACAGGAAATGTGGCGGGCGTTGACTTTGGCGGGTGGATTTTATCGGGGTCCTTCAGTTTCCTCCGTGATGGCATTCCGTCGCTGCTCCATTCCCATCTCACTTCAGCCTCACTGGCGTCGAAGACCTGAGGCAGGCTCTCGTGTTGTTGAGAAGAGGCTGGTGACGCTCGCATCAAACTGCCTCACCTGAGGCACACACCTGTCGCCCTGGCCAATACGAAGAATGTACGAGATAAGCGAGGAGACACGGCGGAATGAAGACGGAGGAGGAAACGGGAGAGCCTCGAGAAAACACCCACACCACGGCAGTGCTTCGTGTGCGTACACGAGGAGTTACGGCAGAACGTAATAAAGCAGATCAACTCTCGGCTTTTCCCGGTCTGTGAATCCTTGAAGTCAATAGGAAACGTTATCATGAACATTGTATTTCGCAATAAAACTATGCGATTGCTGTCACTTTTATTTCAATAGTCACACGTGCATGGCAGACAATGAAATATTAAACTCGATATAAACATAAAAAATGTCGTTAATTTGCAACAGACGATGCGTTTTTTCATTTCAAAGGTTGTACGTGATTCCCTATCCGTGTATTGAAGACTAGCACAGATCCATCGCAATTCGTGGGGCCGCGGTGGTGTAGTGGTTAGACTAATCACCTCCCACCAAGGTGAACAGGATTAGATTCCCGGCGAGGTAGTTGCCCGGATTTTCGCACGTGGGAATCGTGCCAGACGATGCCGCTGGTCGGTGGGTTTTCTCGGGGATCTCCCGTTTCCCCCACCCTTTCATTCCGGCGCGGCTCCATACTTACCTCACCCAAATATTTTCACTCACTCTTCGCGATTCGTCAGCTCGTTCGTTTCACGTGTTCCGTGTCAGTTTTCTTACGTGTGCGTGCGTGGCAGAACGGGCCTAATGCGTTCTTGAACGCTCGTGAAAACCACCACTACCGCTTACTAACGCCCACGCGTTGGCCGAGTGACAGTAGTATCGTTGTTAGAAAATTGACTTACCATTATGTCAATTTGCCATCAAATGCAAACAAATAAACCAACTTCGGTCGTCTTCAGTTTATACAGTACACTATTAATAAAACGTTAAGACATATAAACACTCCCCGTTGTTCTCAGAGGGAGGGGTAGGTGCTAGGGAACCTGCAAGTTTTGGCTAATTACATGTGATTATTTTGAAATGAGCGCAGGGGACAGGAGATGTTTCACCACATAAGGAGCCGTTTACGTAGCTTATTTACTCACTTGTGACACCTCTGATCATCTCACATTTATGGACGGCAGAGCTAGCTGACGATCTTAGATAATAAACGCCTTCAGAGCAGAAGAGACACAGTGAAGTGAAGTGGAGACATCTGGGCGGATCTTAGCACCGAGGTCTTGAGAGCAGATGAGGGTGGAGCAGCGCCGGAATGCAGGGCCGGGGAAAACAGGAGATCCCGAGAAAACCCACCGACCAGCGGCATCGTCCAGCACGATTCCCACGTGCTAATATCCGGGCAACGACCCCGCCGAGAATCGAACCCGGTACACCTTGCTGGGAGGGGAGCGCCCTAGCCACTACGCCACCGTGGCCCCACGTCTAACAGGGTATTATGTTATGAAATATTTAGACTAATGTTAGACATTTCTTCAAGAAAACTAGTGACTTTATAATTGTATCTTAATTGTAGTCGTTTCTGTACAGTTGTATATATTTCATTTATGTATTCCTTAGCACTTCAATAATTCAGTTTATTAATTTCAATTGTATGTAGTTACGGAAAGTTAATTTTTCGTAAACTGTATTTTTTTTCTAACATTCGAATCAACGAATATAATAATTAATTAATTAATTATGCAATAACCCATTAATGTAAATGGAAAGGGGCCAAAAAAAATTTTCTAGCGGACACAAATAAAATTATTTAGTCAGTGGCATTGCAAACTAATCGCCAAGTTGCGAAGTCATTAGAATACTCGAAAATCGTCACTCTGGCATATTTTATTATGACAAGCATGTGATTTAACAAATAATTATAGTTTAAAATTATTCATTAATAATATATCATATCGACGTCTGCTAGTTTTAGCAGCCTGAATATGAAAACGTCAGCTGTCGTGTTACAGGGCTTCTCTGTAATGATAATACATTAACTAAATTGTATAATAATTTTAATGATCGTGTCAAGTGAATGATAATATCATTAGCTTCAAAAGTCATTGCTGAGGAGAAAATTACAGGGTTTATATTTGTGTATGCATACATGATAAAAATATTGTCGTATTTCTCATTTGATACTGATATTTATTTAATTTCATAACATGTGTTGTACATGTTCTAAATCAATTCAAAACTGTTATTAGTAAACATTGAATTCTTCTGTTTAGGCGAAATCAATAAATCAGAAGAAGTAACCTCGTATTAACATTCTATGTTCGATTTTTTTTACGTGACTTTGTTATTGAAATGCATGCTGAATGAAATGAAATATGCCTTAAGATCGAGACGTGACTGTATATCGAGATAACCTATCGTCTGTTGGCAAGTTCAACCCAGTTTCCAGCAAATTACAGTAAGTTCGACCTGAGCTCCACCGAGGATCGAACCTGGTTCGCCGTCCTGGGTGGCGCATTGCAAATCTCAAGGCCACCGATACCCTTTTTCTGTCGGAAAGTCGGTGTAGAGAGACGAGGAATACGCTGCGAGCTTACCTTGCGAGCTGACGGTCCAGATGGGCGTAACTACATCCACCGCTCAGTTCAGCCAGCGGCCGACTGCTAGCAGTGCGAGGCCGACAACAGGTCCTCGTAACGCGCCGAGACGTTCGGCTCTCCTCGGCAAACATCGGCAGCATCTCCGAAGCAATGCATCCCCCACTCCCCACCCCCGCGAGGCGTGGTTTTAACTTATTAGCAATCAAGAAGCGCTACGGTCACGTTTTCCGTACTCCACTCAACCGAAACTTCAACTTCATCGCTTGTTTTATTTGTTGCGGCGGAAATGTTCGAAAAGTAAACAGGAGGCGGTACAAACTGGATACTACTGACAACATAACCATCCAGCCTATGAAAATATGACTAAGTTACACACCTCGCAATTCCATAATTTTTAGTCAAACACAGGAAGGAAAAAATACATTGACATTTACCTGCCAGCCTTGTTGAACGTTTAAATATCTGTGCAATTGGAATCAGACAGGAGAACCAGTCTGAATTAAGGAAATACCAGAATGAACTATTATCGCCAGCTTTTACCACTAACTTTCGACTTTTGCATTAGGAATATACAACGTGTAACTAAATCACCGACAAACTCCGAGAGGTAATTCCTGCCGAAAATATGAAACGAGAATGTGTGTATAATTTTTTCCATACGTGATTATTAGGGAGACTATGCGCCCCCTAAAATCTAATCTTTGAAATTATTTTCGTTACAAATATCAGTAATTACTTGCGATTAAACAACAAATCTATGAATAGTATTTTGTAGAACGGAGATTTTACACCTGTGAAAACGTGGTGTGTAATACCATCCCCCTTCATCAGAAAATTAGGGGTGCTGTTTCGTAACAAAACACAGGGTGGCAACTCCTATTTTCCTGATGAAAGGTGATGATAATACCAACCGCATTTTCATAGGGGTAAGATCTCCATTCTACAAAACATAATTCACCGCTTTGTTACTTCATCGCAAGTAGTTCTTGAAATTTGTACCGAAAACCATTTCAAAATTTCGATTTTTGGGGGCGCATAGCTTTCCTAGTAATCACTTTAGGAACAAATGGTGCATATATTTTCGCCTTATGTTTCCGTCACGAATCACCTTATGGAGTTTGTAGGTGGTTTATAGTTACACATTGTGTATAGAGACCTGCCGGAAATCGCGTTATAATCCGGCAGCACGCTACACTCCACAATCGTGTATATGTTTCAGGCAATGCCACTGTTTTATTGGCTTGTGCTTTAGTGAGTGCTCAGTATATCTTCTGACTTGGTTGCGTGTGATTGACCCATCCCACTGTTAGTTGTTCGTCTCTGGCTTGGATTTATTCCAGACATGAAGAACAAATTGTAGTCCAATGACGAAAGCAGTAAACGCATATATATTTGGAGTTTCCTCTGTCCGTTAATAATTACATGAGATTTGCAGATTGCTAAGATTATATGGTACATTCGCCTAACATCTGCCACATGTAGTAAAAGGATATTTCAAGAAATAAACCTGGAGAAATAGTACTCTTTATTCTTTAATTACAATACTGTTTCCATTTAAGATACTGACTTCTTATATTTTGATATTTTGATTTTTGTATTTTGATAGCATCCTAATAATTCATTAAAATAAAATTATTTTTTTTAGCTATTACTGCTTATTTCCGTCGTTTTGCCTTCACTCGATCTGCAAAGTGGAGGTCGTGTTTCTGTAATCGTTGTAAATATCGAAGCAGAAGTTCATGCGGCTCATCTCCAAGTCACATTTCAAGGCAAGGGAAGTACTAATTTCAAGAAAGGGGTAGCTACCTTGCTGAGTTACTGGTTTCCAAGCCACATCACCACACACACTTGGCACTCCTGTCTTGGCATAGCTTGTGTATAGTTCACCCAACAGCCTCGCTACCTTCACAGTATTGGAATTTTCCCCTTTTATCTTCCCATTGTAAATCACGAATTGGGAGTCCATAGCGTCTAAGGAACGGCCGTAAACAAACTGATAGTTGTATGTGTGACTCGTTGAGAGCTTGGCATGGTAGTGAACCATATGCATGACGCCTGTGACGAACAAGAGGTTTATCTGGACCGCTATCCGCTGCTCGCACGTCTGTTTTGAAATGGTCTTGTTGCCGAAGTAGAAGTCCTTTACCTTCTACGCCACTTCCTTAGACTTATGAGAGTCTTTGGCGAGGCCTAGCGCGACTGGAACCATCTGCTCAAGGTCGAATGCCCTGCCAGTAGTAGTCCTGGGAAATCATGTTCGCTGTACTATACGCTGCTCCTTCCTTCTTGGCCGCACCAGCTATATATGGAACCTTGTTAAACATACTGTGCTACCTGATGTAGGCTGGCTCGCGAGTCAGGAATGGTATCTCTCCACTCCTCGAAAACTCCAGACAAGGCACGAATGGATGCGAGACCGGTCGCATATTTTCCTCTTCAATCAAGACCTTGGTGCTTCCACTTGCTGGCTCACTGGCAGATGCTGCCCTTAAGCTACGAAGGAGTACTGTGTCTTTGTGGGCTTCCTTTCCGAGTATAGCACCAAGACGATAGGCGCGTTCTTCAGTGTTCTTGACGAATGCCCAGGGATTCAGAGCAGAACCACTATCTGAGATTGCCCTGTGGAACATACCTGCACAACACAGCCTGACGTGAACCAGGTGTTCACTGGTACCTTTGTGCCCACTGTGACTGCCGCAGTAGTGTCCTCCACTCCAGATGTACCACACCAGCAGGCGTGTGGGCAAGAGTGATAGTGTATTCAGTGTTATGTAATCAATCAGCGTTAGTCAATATCGTTTATTCAGTGCTATGTAACTAATCATAGTTCACCAATATAATTATTACATCAGTACGACATAATAGATCAAAGTCCATCAGTATAGTTCATTTAGGGTTATATGTATTTATGCAGTGTCATTAATTATTCAGAGCTTAATAATTTAATCATAATTATTTATTGGTTCAGTGTATATATTCAGTATTTATTTATATCATATTTATCGTGTTTAAAGACAGTCATCACATACATAGCCAGCCAGGGACATGTGACATTATTAAGTTGGCAATACAGTGGCTGCTGCAATACTTATATTTAATATTAATATAACCCTGATTTATTGTGTATTTGTGCTAGGGTAATTGTGTTTTATTATGTAAGTTGTATAGGGTAATTGTGTTTGATTATGTTAATTTAAGTTATATCATTTTTACACCTCATTAGCATCTTTAAGTCATATTTGTGTTTCATCTTTCCACCACCAGGTGTCGGCCGCGCTTAGGTAGCGCGAGCCGGCGCAGCTCTCAGTCTAGTAGGCTGCATCACTTCAACGCGGGCGGACGTGGTAAGTCTCTCACTTCACAAGAACCTCGGTGCCAGCCCCTGAGGCTGCAACCTCACTCAGTAATCGTATCGTCACATCATCCACAAAATAACTTGTATTTTATGTTACATCGCACCGAGGGGAGAGCAGCATCATGCGCCTTAATTAATCGTAATCCGTTAGTGTGTTATATTGTACGACCACACGGTCACCACATGTCTGTTCGGTTAAGTGTTCAATAAAATAATCATTTTTCATATAACCAATAGTGCGTTCATTAATTCGGGCGTGCGCAGCGGCCATACAGCTCGCATTTTCCTATTATCTGAGGGTGTGTTACCTCGAGTCCCCTAGGTTGATTACCCACGACCCGATCTCATTGCTCAACACTGAGCTGGCGCCTGGCACTTTCACAGCTCGAGGGACACCACGCGCCCAACCGTCTCCCTTTCGACAAGGGAGGTACCGAGCGCACGTCAACAGTTTGTCTGGCCGATGGGCGAGTCCAAGTGCTCCAGCTTGGGTGGGCTGGATGGGTAGCCACACTCTTTAAGGTTTTAAAAAAAAGAATGAGTATATAATTTAGCAACTGCATTTTGAACACTATGCACATCTTTGGGTTTTTTCCCCCACTGTTTACACACACTTGAGGTCATGTAGCACTGTTATCCCTGCCAGCAGGTTGGTCAACGTCACACAGGTGAAAAGAACGCTAGTGTCGCGGTGCGAGCTGCGCCGATGTTCCTTCCAACTGCTGGAGCACCTGACGGCTGTTTCTTTCGGGGGGACACCATGTTGGACCACTTGTTATTTTTCCCCAAGAGTTACCTCTTGAGGTAAATAAAGCAAGACATTCAATTAAGCCATGTAGTTCATGATGACGACGCAGATGTTTTCCATTCTCGCCGACCCATACTGACATACTCGCGGCCGAGTGTTCGCTTCAGGTCAGGTTCTGGCTTGTTGGTGTAAGTGACTGCGAAGGTGCAAGTGGTCACGAGAGCACATGTGGACATCTGGTTCGCATCACTAGTGTCAAATTCAAAAAGCTCACTTCGGACAATGCATTTGTAGACTATATTCGGACCCTAGGCTATAGATGAGGTAGACCGCTTATTCGTCTTCTGCGCAAGTACCCAACATTTACCTACCCCAAACATACACAACTGTCAAAATCACATTGTCAACATTGGTGAAAGTGTTTGTTTATATCTTAATTTTTAAATGACATGCACTACTGTAGGAATAAAATACTTTTACTAATTTGAATTTAATCTTATTTTATTATAAATTGATTAAATGAAGTATAAAAACATTTGTTTACAAATTAGTTTTCTAACCTAACTTCCAAACCACGCCATTTTCACTAGACGTGTTGGCAGATCTTCAACTTCTCCTAAATTGTGTAAAAGCACATGACCTTGGAATAAAACCTGTAAAGATAGCAAAAATTCAAATTGCGAATACAAGAAACGTCGGAAACAATAAAAAAAAACCTAATTAAACACGGTACCAAATTCATCAAAACTCTCAAAGCCATCAATCGAAAGTTCATTAAACTTGCCAAAAATTCAAAAGGCACACACACAATGTGGCATCGCAACCCCGGCGCCAATGTTAAAAAAGCCGAACAGTCACCTACGGCAGCTACAGAAGAACTGTGTCGGCAGAAAAGCAGCTCAATGTTGGGACACGGATATTGTTTGTGCTCGCCCAGTGAGATTGGTCTACCTCATCCTTAGTCTGTGGTTCGGACTGCATATGTTCGTTT
Organism: Clitarchus hookeri; assembly: GCA_002778355.1. NCBI lineage: Eukaryota > Metazoa > Arthropoda > Insecta > Phasmatodea > Phasmatidae > Clitarchus > Clitarchus hookeri. The sequence goes on from NQII01001857.1 coordinate 342,480, forward strand.
CTTTCAATAACAAAAAAAGTGTAGCCAGTGTAGTGTAGTGTAGTTACGCCAACACTCTGTCAGTGCAGGTCGTTGATTATAGATGACTTATCTTTATTCTATGGTGTAGTTACTCAGGCAGGGTTGAAAAAACTACATTTGTACAATTCGCAGCCCAATTTCGTTGCACAATTGACGACACATACTTTGTGTGTCGGAAATTTCTTTAATACGAGAGTACAAGTGAATTTGTTTAATTAAAACTTGTTACATTACATTTTTCATAATTCGTAAATCATATTATTAGCCCCTCATCTGCAACATCATATCATGTCTGCAGAATTCCAAATGCCTCGCAAATATAATCTTGTATATATATATATATATATATATATATATTTTTTTTTTTTTTTTAACAGATTTAATGTAGAATATTTTCCTAAAGTATCTAAGTAAATTCTAAATAATTTCACGTTAGTTTGTAATGTTATTTCCGTCAAAAAAGAGAACATGGAATATTGATATTATTTTAAAATATGTTTAATTCTTTGTTTTTATTTTAAAAATTTCTTAAAATATTACGGCCTACATACATGAATGTTACGGAGTTTCATCTCGTTATGTTTTCTCAATCAATCAATAAACATGTGATATATATAAATCCACACGTTTTTATTTATATTACACCAATTATACCTCCTGAAAAGCTGGATTAATTTTGTGCTACACAATCCTACCTGTGTAGCTGCACAAGGTTGAAAGAAACTACCATTTTAATGGCTATGGTGTCCTATCCTGTTGAAAGAAACCACTATTTCGCAATTTTGCTTCCCAGTGTAGGCCGTGTAGTTGAAAGAAACGAACCTTGTGACGTCACTTGACGTCGAGTTTCGGAAAGACCGATTATAGAATTCCCATCTCCTCAGAAGAGAGATTTGGGCTGCTCAAAAAATCGATGTCTTGAAAGCCAATCCAATCTTCTGCAAAGGACTTATAAATTACAACTAAAATAAATAGGCAACAGCGAGTTTTTTTCTCTGGCTAGTGAATTACAGCGGAAGGAGGCAAACAGCAGACAAATTTAACAGAATTAGACATTACCCATAACAGTATCTATATATCATCCACTACATAATGAAGTCGATAGAATTTCGGAACCTGTCGTAGTTTTGACCCGGCCGGTAGATGTCACTCGTATACTTGGATTAATTTGTTAGTGCGCGAGTGACACTTTCATATCCCGTACCTTCTGTGAGCTCCATTGTTTGTTTTGCTGAAGTTGAGTTTAAAAAAAGGGACGGTCAATGTGAAGGCGGTAATTTAAACGTTCGTTAATTGTTCTTAATGCATAAAGCTTGCTTTGGCAAATCATTACTTAAAAAATGACCAACCCCAGCTATCAAACAATTACTAAACGACCAAGAGATTGTTTGTCATGTAGACTTGTGAGCGGTTCGGGTCTGATCGGCGTAAGTGCATTTATAGGTTATCACAGTTGTAAAAGGCGAGGTTATGAGAAGCTGACAATGGCAACAATTGCATCAGGTAAGATCTTAGTGTATTACGAACAAATACGATAAAAGACAAGAATACCGGACAGCTCTATACCAATAACACAGGCATTCTAACGTAGGATTACAGGATTTAAATATAACGTAGGATTTTATTCTAATCTAGGAATTTAGAGTTTTAGAGTAACAGTAAAACAAACCCAAAGTATATGAATTAACTCATCTAGGTAGGCGGCAGGTATAATTTCCCCGCGGCGAGTAGGAAGTGGTGAATGCGCTCGCGTTCGTTGTTGCAAAGCACGTTTCTAAATTTTTTGCCGACACATGTCCAATCTGACTGTTGACAGCGAAAAAATTCACTGTCCTCGGCCAATTCAACTACCGTCATGCATGACTTGAACCATGATCTACTGAAAAATCAAACAACAGTGGCCAAAACAACGTTAAGGTAATTATCTAGTTTAGANATGACTTGAACCATGATCTACTGAAAAATCAAACAACAGTGGCCAAAACAACGTTAAGGTAATTATCTAGTTTAGAGGCTTTTCTGAAAAACACAATAAAAATTTAAAATTATGATATATTTTTACTCTACTAATGATGCAGAACACGAATATACTAGGGGCATCGCTTTAAAATAAGTGCAACATATTTTTAAAAATTGAACAAGTTTGTGAGATGACTGTTT
>NQII01001857.1:344681-433932 GCA_002778355.1 Clitarchus hookeri
AAAAATGTAAAATAGTGATTCACCCATTGTGGAGTTAGGTTCTGTTAGGTTAGGTGGGCACATATTACGAAATTAGTCGGACGTTAATGCCCCTAGTATATTCGTGTCCTGCATCATTAGTAGAGTAGAAATATATCATAATTTTAAATTTTTATTGTGTTTTTCAGAAAAGCCCCTAAACTTAATAATTACCAACGTTAATTCAACAAACTGGCAAACGTCCAAGTAACGCCCGCCACATAGACGACTGTCACGCACAGAAACACTCGTACTTGCACGCTCCGTTCTTAAATTACACGTCTTCGCACAGTCGGATTCGGACGTCACAACTCCATTCGCCACGAACCACACTATCGCATCTAAACTACAACTAATTTACGGTAACGTCTACACATTCCACAGCCAATAAGGTGAAGGTCGATTCACACTTGTTTACATTACTGCAGCATTACAGGGCTTAACATCATGGCATCCGATGTAAACAAAGCGGCCGAACTCCTCGTATATTGTCCATTTTATTTTTGTCGTTCTGCTTATTTTATCATTACGTCCTCCTAAACATGAAACAGGCAAGGTGTGCAAAAGCCATTTATATACTTTTTGTGGTTCTACTAAGTCTCCTTCAAAAAGCTGCTATTCTTTACAATTACCATCATATAGCTTTCAATTAATTGAATTCAATAAAGACAGAAGAAATATTTGATCGTGTGAAAGGACCTTAAGTCATTGCCTTGTATTAACAATTTACAGAAGTTCTTAAAACGCAGCATACAGTTGACCTACCTATTTTAATTGATGATTAAGTTAGATTCAAGACAGATTACTATTGACATAAACACTGCGAATTATAAAAAAATTGTTTTTAGTCTACATTAAATGTGTCTTATTGAGATGTAAGCATTTTATTAACAAAAGTTTTCATAAAATGCTACAGCCAGATTTATAATAAATATTTTGTGTGTGAATATTTTCAAGATGGACTAACCCTGACACACAAATTCACGAGATCATTAATAATTGTTGCAGACAATTTGTNTGTGAATATTTTCAAGATGGACTAACCCTGACACACAAATTCACGAGATCATTAATAATTGTTGCAGACAATTTGTACACCAGCTGCATTCGTAAAAATCTAATATGTACAGAACTGCATTTTGTCAATAAGTTTGTATTTTAGTTTACATATGCCTAATTTTTTTCGCTTATTTTTATAGGCCTTTTATGTTCATCATTTGTATGTTTAAAAAAAATTGATCATTAAAGTTTTAGCAATTGCGAATCAATATTATTTTAAGCATTTAACACACATTTTCAAATTGTTGGGTTAATAAACTAAGTGTGCGATTTTAGACGTTATTGTAAGATTTGTTTAAATATTGCATAAAATATTAATTAAATATCCCGTTGTAATGAAGCAAGATATTAGTTATCGGGATACGCAGTTCATGTGCTTTCATTTTGCAAAGTTTCGTAATATTTTATCAGGATTCAAAATTAAAGCCGTGGGGGTTCATTTATCGTTATCGGACATACGTTTGCTGTTTCGGGGAATCTTAATTTTTGTTAAGCGTCAGCATCAGTATTAGAAACTTTTCCAAACGGCATTAACAGTTTGATTACTTTTTACAAACGATGCAGTTTGGATGGCGCTGCTGCCAGATGTCAGCTGCCATGCCCTTATCTGTGTAAAGGGGGGAGGGGGCAATAGGCCCGCAGCACAAATACTCATGTGCATATCACCGAATAGCGATACTCTCAGTGCTCGTGCAGGTAACGAACAGCGACGCGCTGAGGCCACGTCGGGCGTGGTGCATAACCCCCACACCGGCAAACTTGAACTTGCTTGATTATTTCTCAGCCTGTGTGGGAGGTCGCTACCTCTGTTTTACTCCGGCCTTCGTATTTTCTTCTTCGCTGCAAGTTTTTATGATGTAAATAATCAACAACGACTGTGGCGCTGCTCTCTACTTTGTCTGTGTATCTGTGAACCCTGTTAGTACTCGGCATACATGAACACTGTGTGAACTATGGCATCTTTTTGATAAATAAAAGTAAAGAATAATAAACCGGAACTTGACTACATTATTTGGTATTTAATTGGTGCCTTTTTAAAGCGTTTGTGTTGCTACCACTGAGCTGACCGAGTGGTAATTTCCATTCGTCACACCCAGACGTGGAATGCTACAAATATGGCGGCCTTAACGCACCGCTGCAACATTACAAATATGGCTCATAAGGCGGGGCTGCAATATTATAAATAGGGCCTTAACGTGACGTGCCACGGTACACCGTATATTCTTGATGTCAAAAGCTGAACATTGTAATAAGGATAAATGTACTTCACAGGTTTTTATTCTGAAATTAATAAGATTCTTTAAACAATGCGAATGTACTTTCATGCAGGTAAATTAATAATCATAGTTTACTATATCTTGGTTTAAATGAATATGGGATTTCGGCTACGTGTTACTTAAGCGGTTTTAAATAATTGAAGTACTTATAGGACTTGTATTATAGGCCCCTGGTGTCATTTTTATACTAATTACTGTGTGCTTATTAAACATTAATGTATTACTACCATAGTCGTCAGTTCATACCCTTGACTCTGCGAATTGGGACTCCTGACGGAATCAGTAGGAAAATGGTCCGAGCACACACTGTAAATCATATGTATATATAAATCACAAAATTATTTTTTAACAGTTTATCAAAGTCATGCAGCTGACATTTCTGGAAGCTATAAACAAAAAAAGTTTGACGAGTTTCTAGCTATACGTACTTTAATTTAATACAGTGTTTGATGGCTCGTCTCTGCCCTTTTGAAAACTAAAATGTGACATCAAAAATTTTTTGAACCATGTTGTTAAAATTTATAAATCGCACATATTTCGCCAGTCATTTTTATATTTAAAACATGCTCAAATATCTTTTAATTCCTAGGTTTTCTATCTTGTAAAACGACGCGTCGTGACATTTGTTTGTATGTTTGCGCTGGAAATACAAAGGTATCCGCCATGCCAGACGTCGAGACCGCAGCACCGTCGCATGTCTTGCCAGAATCGGCGAGCTGTCCAGTATTCTTTTTTTATCGTATTTGTTATGAATGTTGTATTTCAATTTATATTGAAAGCGTACCCAAGATTTTATATTATCCTGTGAAAGAAAATACAATTACACGACCATATAGTACCTATTGTGAAATGTAATAGTGGGGAGGGGTATGAATATCGGGGAAATTGTAGGAAAAAACACATAAAATTAATGTAAATGAGGAAAGTACACTAACGATTAACAGGAATAAAGTACTGTAATTAAAATTGTGTTGTTTAACCACAGTAAATGCAAGACGACCTTACNTGTTGTTTAACCACAGTAAATGCAAGACGACCTTACCTAACTTCACGATAGGTGAACCCCTTTTACATAATATTCTGTTGACATGAAACTGCTAGCTCCACGCTCGCTAAGCTGCTAACACAATGCAAGCGCGCCTTGAGTCTCTGTGCTGGGGATGTACTCGCTGTTGGTGTTGAGGCGTCTCTCTGTGCGTAATGTACGGCTGCACTCGAACTGAACTGTATTGAGTGCAAGGGGACTACGCCTGAACATCATTTACACGCGATCACAGAAGTAATAATTGTAACTGCAACATATCGTGAAGTTAGGCTTAGTTCAGTTAGTCTCCTGCATTTGACACAGCTAGGCACACAAGCCCTTCAAATCAGTGCCGTTACGCACCCTTGTAAGTGGCGGATACATCTCATTGCTGATAACTCGCATATAGCATACGTGTAACTTCTATTTTAATGAGTCTTAAACTCCACATACACACTTATGTCTGCACAATAATTATATTTTATGGTAAAAAGTGCAAAGAAACACTACTACTAAGTATTACGAACTGTAGTCGCCAAACCACAGTCAGAAATAACCAGAAAATGATGGTAAAATATATTGAAATTGTGGAGCCAGTTGCTGATTTCCACTTTTAGGTTTGATAATGGCAGTAGTAACTGAAAAGACAAATTCCAATTGACTGTTGTCAACTGCACGCCGCCATGATACCGCTAAAACACAGTGATGCTGTATGTAAACAAGGTCTTGTAAGGGTGCAGTTAATACTGATTTTAAGGAAACATTTAATTTTTTTAGTATTTCAGATGTTTTAACAGTGTTAGTTTTTGTCACGAGTTTTTTTTTTTTTTTTTATGTGTCAATTTGCATTGGGAATCAATGATACGGGCTGTGAAGTTGTTCAATGTTCTTTATTCGCGAGTACAGTCAGGAAATGCAGTTGATTATTATTTTCGGCGCAGTTGGCTTATTTTGGAAAGTGGTTGCGACGGGATCCGCACCGGTATGCGAAGGTACTTTTTGTATCGCGTGATGTCCTTATTAGGTAGTGATTGGGAGATGAAATAACAGTAGCGCTGCATTATGTCCTTACGTGGGTATGTTTATGGCACACTGGTTGCGAGAAGTGGGGGTGGAGCGCTGTGGCCACCAAAGAGTGAAGATGGTGTAAATCGGCCGCACGCAAGACCACGGTGCAGCGTTTGTAAATGACTTCTGTATGGCATGAATTTATGATGAAGTCTGCAACGCGGTTCTCATAGTCTGTCTGGCTCGTGTTGCAAGCCCTTTTGTGTGTGTACTGCATCGTCAATAAATCTGAGGAAAACTTTCAACGCTTCATTTGTTTATTACAATGGTGCATTTACAAACTGTTCTCATGCTTCTAATTACTGAGCAAGCAGAGCTAAGTTTCAGTTGTCTATAGTTTCCGACATCTGCAACATTGCAGGCTCTCATCGACTTGTACTACACATCTTTTTTACACTATTTCCATGTGAATGATTCTAATGCATACTGTATATTTCAACAAGGTAAGTTTTGCAAAAGCTCTTGGACGTTTCTTTCACAAAAGTAACGATTCTTAACAATCACCTGAAATAAAATGTGGATTTCAAGTACATAATAGTTTTATTTAAAGTAAAATGTCAAGATGATTACCTGTTTAATTTGCATTGCTTTCAGTTTGATTTAATCACTGCTTTAACGATTGACATAATAGATTTGAAATAGGTTATTTTAAAATCCACCTATACGCAATGCAGTATTTATTTGCCACNCGAAATATACCACTTTCTGGAGTTTTTTTTCTTATTTTCAGGAAAGCCCCTCAAGTAGAAAATTACCAAAGTAAAATGTCAAGATGATTACCTGTTTAATTTGCATTGCTTTCAGTTTGATTTAATCACTGCTTAACGATTGACATAATAGATTTGAAATAGGTTATTTTAAAATCCACCTATACGCAATGCAGTATTTATTTGCCACTTTATGTAATTAGGCATTTCAAGACTTTATTTATATTTGTATTAATGTGATATGCATGTATGTACACGTGTTGTTTTGTCATTACTACTAGAAGTTTGCTATCTGTGTGTCAGGGTGTTCATTTCAAAATTACACATTCAAAAAAAATAATAATAATAATAAGTAATCTTTAGTTTCATTTGAAGTTGTAAGAATGTATTACAATCGAAGTGTAGAATTTGTTTGACATATGTCTGCCATCCTTCAATTAATATCAATGCGCCATGGAACCATATAACCAAATGTCCAGGAACGTGGGTCACGAGAAGAGACCCCAAAAGCGCTTGCAGCTGAACCAATTGGAGGTGAAAAAGGATAGTCACTGGAGTGTGCACTGCCGTGGTGGTGACGACGCTTGTCATTGTCTGTGGNCTGAACCAATTGGAGGTGAAAAAGGATCGTCACTGGAGTGTGCACTGCCGTGGTGGTGTGGAACATCTCGGAGCACGTGTGTGCTCCTATCGGGTGACAGTTCATCTGTTTTCATCAGCTTGGCACAGCAGTGCTTAGTTTGTGATGTTTGGAACAATGTTGACTTGTTTGCCCTTGCTATTAGTTGAAGCCTTAAAACTACTCCCAGCAGCGTATTTTGTGAAGTGTCTTTAGCAGAGCAATAAGAACTTTTTGTTTTGTGCCTAACTGATTAGAGTTGCAAGTGTTTGTATTCTAGGCCTGCAGTGTCTGACCTACTCAACGCTTGTTCCACACCATAATATAAAGCCTTTCGTATTAATATACGTAGGTCAAAAGCTGTATTATGTATTCTTATTTTTCCATAAATATTCTCTCAGAATTTCGAAACGCAATTCAGACAAATCCTGATTAGTTCATACTACTATTCAATTCTGAAATCTAAGCATAGAAAACCATTCTTCTATGCTTAGATTATTTAGGTGCCCCAATAAAACTACATTCGCAGTCATCAAAACTCGGCAAGAGGTTTCACCTTCACCCTTGCACCCAGCTATCTTAAGGCAATTATGCATGTGTTGCGAATGACGAATTCAACCTTATCGTCCCTCCTATAACATAAGATGGACTAGTTTTATGTGTGTGTATATTAGTGATGGGACGAGCGGTTCCTCGGAACCGCCGATTCTTGAAGGAACTTAACCGGAACCGATGCGATTATGCAGATGGTTCTTTGGATCAGTCAAACCTTACCTTGTCTACTAGGGAGTTTCACAATTGTATTAAAGTCTTTAACTCTTATTTTCGGTGCTAAATCAGGTCTAAATCTTTGCTAGCAGTACCATCGTAATATACTATAATGGCCCTTTGATGATAAATTAACACAAAATGTGAATGGCGTGGCTACGGCTTTATGCCGGTACGCGCTCTTTCACACTACCGCGCACAGTACCTTTTAGACTGTTTATGTTCAACACAAAAATAAAACCAACATTTATGCATCCTCATGTATTACTATTTTAATTAAAATGTACCCACATCTGTGGTGGAGTCGTTACACTTCGTAACGAGTAGTTTTGTGCTACATGGGTATGTACACAAAGTGCACTGTTGACCTTGATGTAACCCGTACAGCCAGAGGATTCAATTCAACAAATTATACAAGATATGCCGTTGTAAATTGGTATTTAACGATGTTTGAAACTTTTAAAACAGATTTTGTGGTGTGGTAATCTGTTTCGTAATTTAATTTAGAAAACCTGCACCGTACAGAGCACCATTATTTCTCACCCTCTGCACCACTTGCTTAAAAAGTGTTGGCTAATCTGACGGTATTTAAACAACACAATTCAATGTTTTCTTGCTGCAACGCGTCCTTTTTTGCAAGCGAATAATGTTAATGTGACACAGAAAAATGTTTCAATATTGCAGAGGCTTCGCTATATCAACAATAATGCACAACTAAGAATAAATTTGGTGGGTCCAAAGCTGGAACTTAAATGGGAATTCATTGTAGAAGGGTACATTATACATTTTCGCCTTGGCAACACTGCACTAGGCTTTGAGCTACTGCCAAACCATGTAACGCCATCACAAGCATGCGTTTTCGTTTTTCTTTCAGCATGGAATAAATTTAGTGGGATGTCGGAGGTGCGGAATAATTTCAAGGTTGACATTAACGATGTCAAATATGTGATTTGCAATCACTGTGGTGCACGAATCTCGCGAGACGTGTCAAAAAGCACTTTAACCTCAAAAAACCATGTTAACGCAAACAAATCGTGAAAAAAATTTTTAATACAGGTGAAAGACTCAGGTTTGGCAGGAATCTTGAGACAAAATAAATAAGTGGGTTGCTCACTTATTCTCAAAGTCCTTAAACAAGTTTGAGCAGTGAATGTGCAAGTTTAGTGGAAACCAGTACAAGAACTGGTATTAGAACCGAGAAGAAAATTATGTAACCGTCCCATCACTAGTGTATGTATATATACACACTGGAGAGCCAAAAAAAACTGGTATAGGTGTGCGAATGCAAGTAACAGAGGTATGGAACCAATCAGAGTAACGCGATGCGGTCAGCAGCTAGATCGGTTACTGCTGCTACAATGGCAGATTATGAAGATTTCAGTGAGTTTGAATGTGGTGTTATAGTCGGCGCACGAGAGATGGGACGTAGCATCTCCAAGGTAGCGATAACATTTGGATGTTCGCGTACGACCATTTCACAAGTGTACCGTGAATATCGGGAATCCGGTAAAACATCACATCTTCAGTATCGCTGCGGCCGGAAAAAGATTGTGAAAGAACGGGATAAACAATGACTGACGAGAATCATTAAACGTGACAGACGTGCAACCCTTTCTCAAATTGGCGCAGATTTCAATGCCTCCTGCACACCTTCAGATATTGGTTGAGTCCATGCCACGTCGTCTTGTGGCACTTCTGCATGCTCGCTGGGGCCCTACACTATATTAGGCAGGTGTACCAGGTTTTTTTTTTTTTGGGCTCTTCAGTGTGTGTGTATATGTATATATATGTGTGTGTGTTTATATGCCTGAACTGAAATGATTTCAGTTGTGGCTGGCTTGGGAGTTGCTCGACTGTTGAATCTACCACCATTCAACACTGCATTTCTGCATCATCCTGAAAAACCACAGTAATGTCAAAAAAAAAAACACAAATTGCCAGGTAATTTCATATTTCATTTATTATCACAATACCGATAGTATAAGAACAGTTATATGCAAAAGTATAAGAAAATTTAACTATCTGACATTCTAATATAGCTCAAGTAAATTGATGCATGAATTGATGAAATGTGAGCTCAGGTGAAAAGTATAAATTATGAACAGAAGCATGAAAGATGAGCATACTACTGAATTTTGGGTGTTAGCAGTTGATTATCTTGGGGTGGTAGTCCTGTAATTAAAACCCAACTTTCCCTAGCTTGGTATCAGTTTTAGGATTGGCAGTTACACTCTGGACTGCAACTATGCACTCATTGATACGTGTTTGCAGGTCTCGCAAGTTGTGTATGTACAGAAGTCTCAGGATTTTGCATGCTTGGTTCAGAACATAGTCCCCCATGTCGAACCCCAGGTCAGCTTCTTGGAATGGGAATGGCTTTCCCTGCAACACACACACATTTGTCACTACAAGTAACTCTCTATACAATGCTACAAGGCACACGACATAACAAGGATCAATGCTCATATTTAAACTTGGTGATGAATCTTCTGTAAATAGTTTTCACTATCCAGACAGTGCACTCTATCGACTCACAGAGACAGTTATCATTTTTGCCAGAATTAGGAACGGGTTACTAGGCTACTATTAATTTTAGAGTGAAAAAGAAGCAGAAGTAANGTTATCATTTTTGCCAGAATTAGGAACGGGTTACTAGGCTACTATTAATTTTAGAGTGAAAAAGAAGCAGAAGTAAATAATCATTCTGTGAAATCAACCAATTCCTAAAACCTCTCAGGCTAGATGCAAATCTGGAAATTTTGAAAATATCTATTTGGGGAGGGGGGGGAGGAGAGATTTGGATAACTCATGGAATTTTTATATTATAGTTTTTTATTTGGTTTGCATTTTATTGATACATTTTGGTATAATATAAGTGTGTAAAAATTCATGTTCAGTTAGTTTTACTTTTAGTTTCGATTTTTAACATATCTGAGCTCTGTCAGGATACCTGCAAATATCTGTGAATATTTGAAATAAATGTTTTATGTCGTAAATTTGATTTATGTACACACACACACAAATACACACTACATAGGCTCTATTTAAATTCATGATTCATAAATTAACTACAGTATAAAAACCTCACAGTATCACAAAGTGTAACAAGTTTAGTCTCAGTAAAATAGAAGTATAAAAATTGTTGAAATTTCTAGGGACAAATGTAACAGAGTAAATGGAGTGNGGGGGGGGGGAGGAGTCTAAATGAAGAGAAACGTAAATGAATGGGCAGCACAGATGCTACTTTACTATCTTAAGCTGCCATAGCCTATATCTAATAAATTTTAAGCACTGTTTATTATTTAGGTCAGTTTTTGCACTAATGTGAAGATATTTTACCAACTTCAAGGATAGGTTTTCCTGTACTGTATGTAAGCAGTAACAATTACCCTTTGTTTGTGTCGATTAAATTTTAAGTTTTATTTAGAAACAAATCACATATTATATTTATCTTTATTTGAGTCACACTTAGGTCTATAATCCTGCTACACATCTGATAAATAACCAGACTGATTTGCTGGCCACACTGACATAACTTACTGTATGCCATGCTCATGAGAAAGATAGCAAAGAATGTGCCATNTATCTTTCCCAGTGCAAAATAAACAGACTGATTTGCTGGCCACACTGACATAACTTACTGTATGCCATGCTCATGAGAAAGATAGCAAAGAATGTGCCATTTGATAATTATTTGTCTTTCTTTTCTCTATAGTTACTAACAACACAAATTAACATTGGGTAACCATAAAGGAGGAAATGCGAGTTGAAAAAGAACACCTTGATTGGAAAATTCTAAAAGAAACTCAAGTTAGGAGCTGTGTGCCCTCAATTCAATTTTTTATAACAACTTCAGATAATATAATTTCCTAATGATTTGTGTTGAACAAAAGTCTTAAACCCACACTAATGTATTTGGCAATCATCTCACTTCACAGCAAAAGTGGTTGCCAGATTATCATTCTAATATTGTCACCCTGAGGTTGTATCTGATTTTCAATATTACTCAATCAGCATGCAACAAAAAAAATGTCTTGGTGTTTCACTAAGTGAAGCTGTTTTCTAGAAAACTGTATGCAACAATTTCAGATTGTGCGTGGGCTGCGGAGTATGCAGCCAATGTTGTTGCCGCAAGACCATTATAGCCTGTTCACAGTGAAGTGAGCACTTGTGACAGCCCTGCTTAAGACCTACTCTTCCTCGTTTGTATACTTCCGCCATATGTACAATTTGCATTACTGTGGGCCTAGTGACTGTTCATGAATCCGTCAGGCCGAAATGGTTTGGAACCTAAAGTTTTAATAACATGCCGTTTTGTACTCTAATGTGCATAATAACGCCAACTTCTTTTGTGATCAATTAAAACACCACACTCGGAATACAATGCAAAGTGTTGGCACTTGCTGCCAACTGGTAGCTTGCTTGCACCTGTATAAGATATTCCCCTGCCTCGTGCAAACAAAGCTTAACCAAGTATATAAAATTACATCCAAGGGACTACGCATCACATTCGTGCACACTCAGTGTTATATTTTTTGGCATAACAACTATTTCTTACTAGGCGTTACCTACACAACTTGTACCTCTGTTTTTATTCACATTGATTATCAATTAAATCATATAATTTCTAGGCAGGACATACGTAGAAGTTAAATTCAAGTAAAAATAAGATACTTTCATGTTAACAGAAGTATAAAATGCTTTTCATGCGTGATATAGAGGAAAGAATCAAACGTGCCATACATTAGTGATTTTTCAAAGGTTTGATTTCAAAAGTTTGAAGAAACTGCAAATAGGCTACACACTAGCATCTATGCGGTCAATAGGCAGCAAATTCTTTTAAGGGCTGATTTTAAAAGTGCTCACTTTACCTGAATATAAGACAATATTTTATTCCAATTTTTACTTCCAAATATTGAGGACGAACTTTGAGATCAATGGTTTTTGACTAGGGCTGAGCCGATACCGGTACCGATATATCGAAACCGGCCAATATCGTAATTATCGGAATTGTGCGCAATTCATGTTTAAATCGCCGATATTATAACCGATATTTTGCCCTAAGAATCTAAGATGATGCTGTTTTCAACTTGCCATAATTGGAGTGCTTTGCTCACTACAGTGAAATCTCGTTGTTGCGTTCCCGTTTATGTCGTTTTCCCGTATCAGTCGATTTTTTTGGATGGTCCCAACAAATATCCTATATAAACAAGTTTAAAAAAACCCACATGCTACGCCCTTAAATCATTAATTTACCCGCTGCCATCGATCAGATATTCTGTCCGAAAACCAAAATATATTCGGAACTATTGTTCATCTGTGAAAAAACTATCTTAAAACCGGTACTACCAAAATTCAGTAGCGCCAAGAGCAGGTAAACAGACACTCCCTAACCTCAAAAACTAGTATACACAACTAGTTGTCGTGAAACATTGCAATTGTTAACAACCACGTAATTTATTTTTGATAATTCAATCACGATTTCTTTTAAATTACTCACGTCGAAAAACAGGTAAAACATAATAATTGCAGGCATTTGTTTGTTAAAAGTCAGGAAACGAATATTCGCGAAAGTAAAACACGTATGTATAATGTTTGTGGTACAGACCAGAACCAGACATTCATAATGGACGGAACGGATTTGAACTTTACTCTCGTTCCACAATGGATACGTAATAATTTTTAGGTCAGTACTGTAAATAACAATGTAAATTATCAGCATTAAAGGGGAACAGTATGTTTTCACTGATTAATTCTGTTAAGATAAAGTTATGCTAGTAACTTTTTTAAAGAGTAATGCAGTGATATCAACTGTCACACAAGATGGCGAATGTTGTTTAAAACATTTTGCGGGCAACTGAATTTTTAGCAAAGTAAAATATAATTTCAAAAAATTGTATTTTTACATGTCAAACGCAACAATTTTTTGCACGTTTCTGTTTTAAATCATTGTTTTTAATAAAGTTTAGTTTCATTTTTGCCACTTTTTTTACATTTTGCAGAAATTTAGGGAATTTTATGTAAACATTCGGCGGATTTTTGAAATTAAGTGCATTTCAATATTTTATAATACAATACTTATATTGAATGATTAAGATATGTTTTTTTTCATCCAGTATTTAAGATATGCCCACTGTTCATTACAGGCAATCAACTCAGTATACCCAAGGATGAACATATTATTTTTTTTAGGTTAGGTTTTACTTTTTGAGGGGTGAGGTCCGCATGCTGAGTTGTTTTCAGTAGGTCCCATGAAAAAAGAATAATAGAGGTTTCACTATTTGGTTTTATTAAAATAATCACTATTTTTAAATTAATTTTTTATTAACGTACCCAACTGGCTGTGCCTTTTTGTTTGTTTGTTTTGTTGGTTTGTTTGCTGTTGCTATAGTAANTTGATAACCTTAACAGACTGTGTTTTATAACAGTGCTGAACAAATGAAGTGTCACTTTCTTACATATGAATGCATTTGAGGTTCACACTCACTGTCATTATGAAGTGATTTACTGGAGTTTCAATGGCAGACGTGCAGTGTGTTTAGGTGCTAGTGGAAATACATGGGAGGACCTGAAAACATTTGTATTTCGTGTGAAAGAGGAATTTACCAGCATACCGAACAGGCAATTAGTGCTCGTATGATACACTTTTACACTAAAATAACTACTCAAATCTCTGAACACAACACCCTACGTATATTGCACGGAAGAACTGAATATTCTGTTCACAGTTATCAAAATATTGTATTTGATACAGTTCCATTAGTAAACACAGTGAGTGGATCATTGATAAATGAAAGTCATGTTTGGTTACAAATTCTATAACCACTTATCTATGTTGTAACAGTACTTATTAATGGTGAAAATTATAATCAAAATGGGAAACATTTTGACTTGGACCAAAATGAAAGTACACGGCTAGACCATATTTTACTGCACTTAAAAAAACTAATTGAAACATGGCAATATGGCAGCTAGCAGTGCTACTTAAGTAATCATGTAATATTTAAACTGACAGGCACTAGAAAACAACATTATAATACAGTGGAAACTATCCATAGAATTTCAGGCGGCTGACAAATTCTATAGATGCAGACATTCTGTAGATGTGGACTAGACAGACATATTAGTCAACCAATATTAAAGAAAACTTTCATAACACAGTGGAACTCTGTTATAAAGTTCTTAAGGGAACAAAGTGTTGACCTTTTATGTTAAAAAAAAACTTAAACAGTGTACTCTTAATTTTTTACGGTATTACGTTCAAACTTAATAAAAAAAAGTGTATTTAAACACTTCTTTTAAAACCACGTGCACATGAAATAGCTGCCGACGTAGCGGAAGTGTTATCCAGAGAGCAACCAACAACAGTCGCAGTTACTAGCCAAGATATTAAAATTTCTTTAATATTGTGATTGCAAAAGTGCAGTGAATAGGATTTCCTTAATTTTGTGTTAGCTTTTTCTAACTTTTCGGGCTTTTTTTATTAGATTTACATTTATGCGTAAAACATTCGTAATTTTCATGAAAAAATATTCAAGCTAAAAACTTGCGAGTGTTGTTGGCAACGTCGCATCGCAACTTGATACCTCGAAAATATGGCACCGCTGTTCCTTGTCGTTGCTGGTCGTTACCAACATGGCTGCCACCATAAACATTGCAATTGTTTGCTGAACATCCAATAAAATTCTCCAGTACATATTTCAATGTATTTCCACATTTTTTTCAGGTTTTTTTTTTGTATTCCGTGCTCTAAATACACGTGTAGTCTGAGACTTCCATTATTATTTATTATTGTTTGTTACAAAGTACGAGTTAAGTGCAACATTGTGACAAAATCAACAAAATGTTATTTCGGAAGTGGTAAATTACATATATAGGACTAAATGCAGGGCAGCGGGCATAAACGAAAACAATGTGTGTTGAAAATTTATTTTATTTGTATTATCTAATAGCATTACCTGTGCATGTGTACATAATTTACTGTATACCGACTTCGTATGCCTTGGTGAGTACAGGAGTTAATACTTCGTTGTTTAATGATCGGAGCATGTAATTTATGGTGATGCTACAGAAATTTTTGTTCAATTGATGCTGTAAAAATTAAATATTGAGTTCGGCAAAACACCACTTTTTTTTCTTTTTTTTTACATAGGAATTTTGTCAGGGCCATAAAAAATGTTCTGTGAACACTGACTTTAAGTCCAACCGTGTTCGATGGTTTGAACTTCCACTGTATTAAAAATTCACTCTTTCATGGGGTGCAAGATAGAAAAGCTGCACTGCTTGCATACAACAGAATTCCCTGATTTCCCTTACAGCTTTCAAATTCCATGGCATATTCAGCAGTGTTTTCAAGAAACTAGAGCAGTGTACCACAGTACAACCCTGCTAGGACATTCCGGCATGTCCTACCATTTCTCCAAAATGTTCAAACTTTAATTTCCTGCTTANTACCATTTCTCCAAAATGTTCAAACTTTAATTTCCTGCTTATATCAGTACAGTGAAACCTCGTTGTTGCGTTCCCGTTTATGTCGATTTCCCGTATCAGTCGTTTTTTTTTTTTGATGGTCCCAACAAATATTCTATATAAACAATGGTAAAAAAACCTGCAGCTACGCCCTTAAATCATTAATTTACCCGCATCCATCGATCAGATATTCTGTCCGAAAACCAANTTTGTATTCCGTGCTCTAAATACACGTGTAGTCTGAGACTTCCATTATTATTTATTATTGTTTGTTACAAAGTACGAGTTAAGTGCAACATTGTGACAAAATCAACAAAATGTTATTTCGGAAGTGGTAAATTACATATATAGGACTAAATGCAGGGCAGCGAGGCATAAACTAAAACAATGTGTGTTGAAAATTTATTTTATTTGTATTATCTAATAGCATTACCTGTGCATGTGTACATAATTTACTGTATACCGACTTCGTATGCCTTGGTGAGTACAGGAGTTAATACTTTGTTGTTTAATGATCGGAGCATGTAATTTATGGTGATGCTACAGAAATTTTTGTTCAATTGATGCAGTAAAAATTAAATATTGAGTTCGGCAAAACACCACTTTTTTTTCTTTTTTTTTACATAGGAATTTTGTCAGGGCCATAAAAAATGTTCTGTGGACACTGACTTTAAGTCCAACCGTGTTCGATGGTTTGAACTTCCACTGTATTAAAAATTCACTCTTTCATGGGGTGCAAGATAGAAAAGCTGCACTGCTTGCATACAACAGAATTCCCTGATTTCCCTTACAGCTTTCAAATTCCATGGCATATTCAGCAGTGTTTTCAAGAAACTAGAGCAGTGTACCACAGTACAACCCTGCTAGGACATTCCGGCATGTCCCACCATTTCTCCAAAATGTTCAAACTTTAATTTCCTGCTTATATCAGTACAGTGAAACCTCGTTGTTGCGTTCCCGTTTATGTCGATTTCCCGTATCAGTCGTTTTTTTTTTGATGGTCCCAACAAATATTCTATATAAACAATGGTAAAAAAAACCTGCAGCTACGCCCTTAAATCATTAATTTACCCGCATCCATCGATCAGATATTCTGTCCGAAAACCAAAATATATTCGGAACTATTGTTTATCTGTGAAAAAAACTATCTTAAAACCGGTACTACCAAAATTCAGTAGCGCCAAGAGCAGGTAAACAGACACTCCCTAACCTCAAATGCTAGTCTACACAACTAGTTGTGAAACGTTGTAATTGTTAACAACCACGTAATTTATTTTTGATAATTCAATCACGATTTCTTTTAAATTATTCACGTCGAAAAACAGGTAAAAACATAATAATTGCAGGCATTTCTTGGTTTCAAGTCAGCATGCGAATATTCGCGCAAATAAACCACGCATGTTTAATGGACGTGGTATGGACCAGAACCAAACATTTTGAATGGACGGAACGGATTTGAACTTTACTCTCGTTCCACAATGGAAATGTAATAATTTTTAGGTCAGTGCAGTAAATAACCATGTAAATTACAAGCATTAAAGGGGAACAGTATGTTTTCACGGATTAATTCTGTTAAGATAAAATTACCCTAGTAACTTTTTTTTAAGAGTAATGCAGTGATATCAACTGTCGCAAAAGATGGCGAGTGTTGTCAACTTAGCAGACTGCGTTTAATTTGGTGAAATTTAAAAACATTTAGCGGGCAACAAAATTTTTAGTGGAGTAAAATGCACGAGTGACAGACATTTGCAAGGATAGCAACAGGCAGTTTGTACCGTATTTACCTGAATGCAAGACAGGGGTTTTTTCCTCCTGGCAAGGGTAAAAATTTTGAATTTGAGAATCTAGTTTTTTGGTATTGTTTTTGTCGGTTACGCCATAGATAATGTATGTGCTATGGAAGACGTGGAACCTGAACTTGTAATACAACAGGGTGTTGATCGCCATAGTACAATACTGGTATTTTTCCACTACGTTGCGTGCACTGTAACAATAGTTTAGCAACCCCAAAGTTTTACAGTGTACAGGTACAGTCATCCATGGAAAGAAAATTGTTACATTGGTAAACAAATGTTTTATTGTTGAAATTGGGTGCTAAATGGATAGTGTTGAGAAGAGAGGAACATCAAGTTCTTTTATTAAGAAGAATTGTAGGACATATTATGATGCTAATTTTAAGCTCATGGTTGTAAAATGTGCCAAAGCAAATAACAGTGCTGCTTCAAGACACTTTGGGAGATCAGAAGTGAATGTGCGACGATGGCCAAAGAGAAGTTAAAAAAAAATGCTAACTCCACTCGTAAAGTATTTAATGGGCCTCTAAAAAAAGGTAGTTTCAGTGACATTGAGAAAATTGTAGTAGACTTTGTTCATGAAAAACATAATGAAGGGATTATTAAAATTAAGGCATGTGAAACAGCCAGCAGTCTCAACATTTCCTGGGCAGATTTCAAGGCCAGCACAGGTTGGTGCGTGTGAATGATTCAGCGTTCTGGGTTAGCTCTTTGCCGTAGAACATATTTAGCACAGAAACTGCCTTCTGACTTCAATGAGAAATTGATTGAATTTCAGAGGAATGTGATTGGCTTGATGAAGCAGCATTCCTATCTTCTTGGTCACATTGGCAATGCAGACCAAACACCATTGTTCTTTGATGTGTCCACAAATACAACTGCGGCAGATAAAGGTGCCAAATCTGTGGTGGTGAAAACAGGTAATGGAAAAAATAGAATAACTGTAATGTCATTTTACACAGCAAAACTCTGCCAAAGAAAAGTTACCGAAGGAACACATATTTAGATGTCAATAAAAGGGGTGGACGACAAATGAGTTGGTAATGGACTGGGAGAAGGTTGTGTGCAACCTCAGGAAACGTGGTATGTTAGTGCTCGATGTTTTCAGAGGACACCTTACTCCACAAGTAACGAAAGTACTGGAAGATTGACGTAGAGACCTCGTCGTCATACCTGGAGGAATGACATCCCAACTCCAGGTGCTAGATGTTGTCGTCAACTAACCGTTCAAGGACTGTTTACGCAGACAGTATTCAGAATGGATGTTGTCGGGGGATAAGCGGTGTACACCAACTGGTAAGTTAGAGACCCTCTATTGCTATGCTACGAGAATGGACGAGCATCATCTCAAGACTCCATTGTAAGGGGTTTCCAAAAGTGCTGTATATTGAACTCTCTTGATGGTCCTCAACATGATATTCTGTGGGAACACTGCAAAGAAAATGAAACTGGTGCTATGAATGACAGTAGTGACAACAGTAGCAAGGCAGATGCACCTGATAGTGACACACATTAAGCTGTTTAAGTATTTCAGTTTTTTTAAAATATATTTTTGTTTGTTTATGTATTAAATTTGGTTGTAGAACTTTAAAAAAATGTAAGTATACAAAATTAAATTATTCCATGTGATGTCTAAAATATTTTTTAGCTTGTGATATTTTTTTCTGGTCAGCAAAGGTTCAAAAGTAGGGCTCCTCTTGCATTCTGGTAAATACGGTGTATGTGTAAATAATAAGTGTACATTAAGTGATTGTCGCTAGTATAAGGACACTGATTAGAATTGAGAGAGGCATTCTCACTGAGAATATATGTTAATAGATGGGATAGGTAATTTAATATTGTAAACAATAGTTGTCTTTTTTTAACATCATAAATAAATGAGAAAGTTAAATTTAGTTCTTTTACATTTTGAAAAGTGATGAACAGATTGAGATAAGGTATCTCATGAGGTGGTGCACCAAGGAATATGGTATCCAACCACAATGGTGCTTACTACTGGTTTGATTTTCAAAATTAATATATTGATACAGTTAAATTCTCAAACCTAAAAATTATTTCTGGTCAAGACTAGTAACAAGAGCCCAGAAATAACAACTGTTTTGAATTTAACATTTTTCGATGTACGCTATATACTCCCAAGTGTNCTAGTAACAAGAGCCCAGAAATAACAACTGTTTTGAATTTAACATTTTTCGATGTACGCTATATACTCCCAAGTGCTAAATGTCCAATTTTTGACATGCTACTACTAAGCATTCGCCTTCTGTTCCTGTATTTTTTTGTGCAGCAATTTGAAATTAAAGTGAACACACAATTCTATTGTAGCCTATCGTACCTTGACAATGACCAAGTCTGGGTTCTCTAGNATTTGAAATTAAAGTGAACACACAATTCTATTGTAGCCTATCGTACCTTGACAATGACCAAGTCTGGGTTCTCTAGGGCTTCTGCAGACAGCCGGCGGCGCACCACCTTGCTGACCACCCGCAGTGTGATAAGGTGGTCGGGATGAGACGTCACTTTCAACAGCTGCCCCAGAGTGTTCACCCCTTTCTTGAAGTCTGCGCTTTCAACTGCCAACAGTTATCTCATGATACATACATGCTTTTTCACCATCTGCATGCATTTGTTATTCCTGTGCAGCTAATGTAAAAATAATCATCCTTACAGTCAAGATTGTCCAGTGGATTCGTGGAGACAACTTTTGGGATTTGAGATTCAGACTTCGTGACCTTGTCCGAAGTTTGGCTCTTATACTTGTCCACTGAAACAAAGGAGAGGGTTAGAAACAATTCCCTCATTTATAAAACACCTACACCACCACAAAACATCTTTATTTGTTACAATCTTTGGCAATTTCAGTTAAATCAAATATGCTTCTTTATACCCTGGCCACGTCAGTTCCAATATGCAAGCATGTGCTTGTACACTAAAATTTGTTTTTTCAGTTTTTAGAAGCTGTGAACGTCGTACTACCACACAAAAAATAATGTTTGAAACAGTATTCTGCACTTTTCTAAATGTGGGTATCAATTATGACTACGGGCTTACACACTTTCCATCTGTTAATGTTAATCTTTTGCATCTGATGGCTAGAAACAAGATTACTTTGTGAATAACAATAAACTCTAACACCAAAATGCATACTGACACACCTATAACACCAAAATTTTAAGTTGACATGAAATAAAACAAAATCGGCAAAAATACTTTATTTAATTAGCAAAACNACCTATAACACCAAAATTTTAAGTTGACATGAAATAAAACAAAATCGGCAAAAATACTTTATTTAATTAGCAAAACAATTATTTCTTTGAACAAATTATATTCCAAATATTTTTGTGAGATACTGATCACAAAGAATACACATTATCTAGAAACTTCAACCTAAGAAATTACTAAATACGTAAAATATAANGTGAGATACTGATCACAAAGAATACACATTATCTAGAAACTTCAACCTAAGAAATTACTAAATACGTAAAATATAATTAAACATCTTTATTTTAAATGTTTACTTTTGATGATATAATTCTATAATTAACTAGGTATTATAAATTTTACACAAATATGTTTAAGCGTATATTTTTCTTACTATATAGAGCATTTACACAAATAAAAACATAAAAAACTTCAATTTTTTTAAAACAAAATTAAGCTAAAAGTAAAAGCAATAACATTTTGCCCCTGCTGATGGAAGATGGTGTTTCAGGACAGGTCGATCTTTAAAACAAGAAATAGTTCATTATTTAAAAGTTTTGAAGAAATCAAATGGCAGAACTTGCGTGTGTAAGCACATGTTGAAAACCCAGGCCTGCCTAATTATGTTCAAGTGGATCAGAATACCTGAATAACTTTGGCACTGAAGAAATTATTTTAACTAACAATGTGCAAATTCAACAATTGAGGCATAGGCCAAGTCAATTTCAGCATCTTTGCAGTTGAGAGCTTGCAACTATCTTGATAAAGTTATGGCTGAAAGCTTTCCTATAAATACAACGGCTTGGAATGGAGAACAAAATGCACCAATGATACTGTTCAAAATGAATGTTAAGGATCGTGAACGAACACACTTTGTGCATGGGCCAAACAGTAACTAGGGCATTACTTNCTGTTCAAAATGAATGTTAAGGATCGTGAACGAACACACTTTGTGCATGGGCCAAACAGTAACTAGGGCATTACTTGCCATTATCTGCATATTCAAGCCGCACAGCAAACAGTAACTAGGGCATTACTCTCCATTATCTGCATACTCAAGCCGCACAGCAAACAGTAACTACGGCATTACTTGCCATTATCTGCATACTCAAGCCGCACAGCAAACGACAGCAACCACTGAAGCTGCTCTGCTTTCTTCTCTGTTTGCACGGGACATGCCAGATCCTTGAGGTACGTATTGTAGGCTTTGACCCAGTCNCACTGCAGCTGCTCTGCTTTCTTCTCTGTTTGCACGGGACATGCCAGATCCTTGAGGTACGTATTGTAGGCTTTGACCCAGTCTGGCGACTTGATATCTCGCAGCTTCTGCCGATCTTCTATCTTGTAGTGCCGTACCTTCTGGTCCTCCACCCAGATCACCAAGTTGCGATACTGGTCATCATCTGGAAAATCACCATAAACAACTGGGTTACTTAGTGTCACCTTCCCCCCTATCATTTGTCAGTATCTTTTACAAAAAATGTGTCTATGCAGTGTTAGGTTAGGTAGGGTACACAATCAATGTACCGAGCATATAAAACTATAAAACACCAGTAATACAAATAAACAACACACAATTTGGGTTATATTTTCATCTGTTAGTATCAGTTAAAAATAATACATCACCAACATTAGTACACATCAATTAAAGGGTAACAATTTCATCAGATAGAAGCAGGTCGTCTGTTTCTATGAGAGAGTGTTTGCTGTGGCTGGCCCGTCTGGTGTAGACGTCTGCCCGTTGGCATCCCCTCGTGCAGAAGATCGCAATCAGCCTCCAATGTCAGACAGAGATTTAGACTTCAACACCGACAGCGATATTGAGGATTGATGCATGTGGCAGAAGTGTCTCCCAAACTGCACTGCGCTGCTTCCGCCATAAGTTGAGAAGCAAAGTGAACAGGCCATCAACAGTCAGTCAGCCTCTGCCACGTTGAGCGAGGTTCAACTCCCGCTATCTGCTTATGGCTAGTGTCCAGTAGAATTGTTAGAGAATGTATTGCTACACCTTGTGCCGGTCAGACAGCCAGCTCAATGGGAAAACAGTTATAATAGCAAACAATTATCACAATTTGTCATTGTGTGCAATGCAGAAAATTAACTCTTGTGGCTGTTGACAAACTCTGTGGAAGCGAGACAGACAACATTCAACAGAAAAACATCTCTTGCGGGGAAAAAATAGGAAATAAGTTTGCCATTACATTAAGAATTGAACATGATTAAAAATCGCTGCATAGTTGTAGTTACAATCACTGTTAGCTTACAGTTTTAGTTAAGTTTCCAGATTTGTGTTTTCTACTTTTGACTTACTGACTCGTTCACACACATTACGTTCCTTCCTATCAAGCGTTGGTATAAGTGCACACCTTAGAGCAGTATTAATAGTGGTTACGCAGACCTCAGTCTTGAGAGAGTATCAGATGATACATTCTTGAGATGAATTTCTAGTAATCTGTTCTCAAATGTACTTAGTTGATATTAGTTTCAAGCTTATCTTCTCTAGCTTCTCCTCAGCATGTTTGTATGTTCACATTAGAAAGCCACCCGATAGTACAAACACTTCTGTTTGATGTACACACTGTGGTAATGATGTCGTATAGTAGAACAGCGTATTAAGTAATGTGTGTGATAAAAGGACTCCAACTTTAGATTAGACATCTTAAATAATATTGTAGCGAAGTTAAGGCAACGTGCCTTCTCTTCCTCTTAACCACATTTTTACAATTTAGATCCACATGTTGCAATTAAAAGTCCAAAATTGCACTTAAATTGATTATGTTCATACGACCAAAACATCAAATACCGATAAGCAATTTCAATTCCTCACAAAACAAAGAAAACTGATCAAATGTCCCTATTAAATTATTATTAACTGCATCATTACAACATGTAGTGTAAGGATACATAATCAGTAACCAAAAGTGTTAAGCAACTGTGCGTGGCCTATAGACTAATTCTAGACTGTAGTCACTGATGCGTTGTAGCAATACATAGAGTGTGAAACAAATATCCAGTGGTGTACCTTTTCCACATTAAACACAACACAACTATTTCCGGCAATATCGTTACATGAGTAGCAAACAATTTGGACAAGTGTTTTCTTTCGATAAATCTAATGAATTCAAATGCTCTTAAAAAGAAAAAAAAATATTACTGTTCAGTTAGACATTAATCAAACTCAAGTCAAATATCTCTTCAAAAATTTAAATTCCTAAGCCACCTTTGCACCACAAATTTAAAATGATCAGAAAGTTTAAGTTATTGAATCTAAACAGTTTATCAATGCACTGAACTAAAAAGTCTGACCGAATAAATTTCAATGTTGGTATTTTAATGCAAATATTTTTAAGTTTTTGTCCAGCAGCTAGTGTGAGCAAGAGCAAAAGAATATCTTGGAACTAAGGCTTATAATATTTGTGTGTCGGGACTCGCAAATGAAATCTCATAAATCTTGATTAAAATTAAACATGTTGCACATTTATAGACAATCGAATAGGAAGAAAAAAATATTACACTCAATCAAACAATACACGCTCTTCACTGCTTGATGCTCGCAGTCGCAGATTTCCCTTCCGCTGGTCACTTCTCTCGCTCGGAACTCTGCCACTAGATCACTCGTCAACTTCTCGGCTCGGAGGCCTGTCACATTTTTCTATAGTTTGCCCTGACCATCTGGAAGGTTCAACGCATCCAGAGGTTCTTCAGTTAAATGCAGAAATCAATACAACCAGGGTCAGCAGCACACCGCAAAGATAATTATCGTGTCGGCTCGCTTTCTGTAACAGATACACGGCCACCGGCCTATCGCTCGCCTGTTCATTCAAAACAACGCTCTGACTTGCAGCAATCATATAACTGCTGTCCTTCACTTCCACTCGCTCGCTGCTTCGCATCCCGCGCGTACAATCCAAATATGTATTTCTCTTTAACATTTTACAGAGTTAAACATGCATGGTTGAAAATATGTGCCTGGTGTAATGTAAATAATAAATTTGTAATTTTTCTGTGGATATATATTGTGTTGGTTCAAGGCTCTGGTAGGATGACTGTGATGTTAAGCAAAGTTGTCGGATGATGCCGTACTTTCGCCTAGCACCAAATGACTAGTGGCTTATTTTTAAATGCCAGCAAAACAAACTCCTCCAAACACAAAATTTTTTACGTGAAATGATACTGGACTAAATTAAATATTGTGTGTTGAAAATTTGTGCCCTTAATGCGAATTCAAACAGTGGCAATGTGACGTCACACCATGGGTGTACTTATCAAGGTCGCTAAGCTTGGGAGAGGGCCCTTAGCTGGTGAATTTGAGCACTGCCCTAGTAAACGCTTAATGATTGAGTTAACCCAGTTAACATTGCCAAGCTCCTGTCAAGCGAAGTGTTAGGAACCAAAATGTGTTGTCGATATGCATAAACCTGATCTGCCAAAAATTTAAACATAATGCTCTCAATACAACATTTGAGATGTTTAGCATACATGCAATTAACAGACTGATGTTTTACGAAGGCTGATTCTAAAAGTGCTCACTTTACCGTAAACAGCCACTTATATAAAGTGATTTGTCGTCAAGAATTTATATTCACCGGCTAGATGCTATTAGGAATTATAAAGCCTGATCTACAATAGCAGTCTCTAGTCTCGGCCGTAGGTCGTAACACGAGTTGTAGAGAGGTCGTCTTACAACTTGGATAATATCAAAGTCCTGTGACTACGACTGATATGACTAACCAATCAGCATCGACGAGACCGTAGATAACAGACGACAATACATTAAAATACAAAGGTCAGCCTTGCTTTATTCTGACTCAAATTTTAATGGTTGTTGCCTGGAGTAATAACAGATTTATGCACAATGAAATTTGTTTACCTTTTGGGTATAGGAAATTATAATTTTGAACAATGGCCAAGCAGAATATAGCCACAAAAAAAAATATATTGCCAAATCGTACCGCAAGGAGCACTACTTGAGCTTTTTGCAAGCTCTTTATACATATGATTTTGGTTACAAGACCTAATGTAATTCATTAAACTTATATGGTATTATTTATTCAATTGAAATCTCTCCAACAAATTAGAATGCTAGAAATAAAAATATTAAAATGAATATCCTGTAATCAACAAACGGAGAAATTTTGCAGTTGAATTGACAAGTTGGTCACAAGCATTTACAACAAAAAGTTTGCATCTACAAACTGGTGTGAAAATGCACACCAACAAATAAAATCTGCCCAACCAAAAGGCCATATAAAGTGTCAAAACTTTACATTGTAAGAAAATAAACATGAGCACAGCCACAAACAAAAAAATTCACTTTCCCAAACAGTATTATCCACCCCGTAACTACGGTAGACAAATATGGCTATAAGGGTGCATATATATGTATATATGCATGTGTGTGTGTGTATATATATATATATATATATGTAGAGAGAGAGAGAGAGAGCTTAGTGACCACCAGACCACTCTGTCACATGTATAAAACTTGCCCCCAACTCCACAACCACGTCATCCATGATAAACATACATTGCAGGCAAATATATGCAATTACTTAACTGACACTTACTTTCCCCAATTTACTATATTCACAAATTTGCATGTATTGAGCATTCAAACCAAAGCACAATGTCATCGGCATATTGAATAGAATGTGGGAGTCCAGGTAAAATATGATATCTTGAATTATACATAATACACAGCAAGGGGGCTAATACTACTACCTTGAACCTAACCATAGGACACCTGACGAACAAAAACTGCTCCATCGGGAACTCTTAGGCATATAACGACGGACGCTTAACAATGAATGAATACATTGAATACCAAGTTTAGACATTTTACCGTAAAGGAGTATACACGATTTACATTATCATAAGGGCCTTAACACGAATGAGTTTTCCGTATGTGAAGAACACAACCTCAAAAACACGTGTAGTCCTTGCCTACGAATTAGCGTATACCTGCCATTATATCAAGATAACTGTATTGTCGTTATAATCCTAAGAACCGTCTATTTTCGATTCTTCTGATCGTATTAATTTACAAATTACTCACCGCTTAAGTCAAAATTGTCAGGTGAATGATAACTCAATGCAGTCAGTTTCCTTTTGAACATCACGATGAATATTTCAGTTTGTATCAGAATCTGACCTCTCAACACCAATTAAATATTGGCGTCTTAGTGATTGTTTCGGCTTTTATTACTTCATTTTAAGATACCGACACCAACCCACAACAATTTTTTTTTAGGAGTGATAATGGCCATCATTGATTGTCACGGCCAACATCGACAATGCCAAAAAAAAAAATCTAATATCTACATAAGAGAAAATATCCAAAATTGAAGAACCATTCAACTCACGAAAACGGTTTAACCCGCACAACCACACAATGACGCCGGTACCCCAACCCCCAGGTCCAAAAAACCTAACTGTTACCGACGGCGACTACAGAGAGACAATACAACGCCCCCAATCGGTGTCAGATTCAGTTTCATTATCTCACTTTCGTTACTTTAACAAAATTATAAGCAATACACGCCGTGCGTGCTATAAACGAACCACACACGAAAGTGAATAAGTAATCAAATGTACCGACGCGTCCACGAGCTCCTTGTGCCCACTCTAAATGCCACAGACACAAGTACACTGGGCCGCAATAAACGACATCAGACCAAGAGTATGTAGTGCAGGTCGACAAGAACAGAACTTGCACCTTCTTGCCGACAAGGATTACGCAACTCAAGAGACCGCCTTACTCATTGAATACAAAAAGTAAATATTTTAATAAATAAGTAGGCGATCCGAAACTGTGTTTACCATAAAGCCACAGTTGGGAGCACTGGCATCTGGTCGTTGCATCGTGCCAGCTCGCGCAGCAAAATACGATGTGACTCACCACGAGGTAGCGTCGAGCTGGCAGGAAAGCCGAAGCTGAAGTGATAAGTGCCCCAAAGTGTCACCCAGTAGTGTGCAGCATTTTTACAAACACCATAAGCGCATTCACAGCTACAGTCAGGGATGTGTTTTATTGTATTCATAGCAATCAATCATGGCATTCCACACCCCTTTGCCCGGGTGGACTCATCCATCCCTTCAAGCGGCAGCCACCTCGCACCACTGTACAAAAGTGTCATCGGTAGTGAATGCAAACACTTACTTCGAGAAAATGTACTACGGTAATAATGTTGATTTATGTAAGAGTAATTACGTATTGTAGAAGTGCGATTGCATATAAAGGCCTCCGTCATTGTAACATCATTAAGTGTTGTAACACGCCCCATCATCTTCAAGCATAAATTACATTAGTTAATAAACGGGGGTGTCACCAATGTGTTTTATTTAATTATATACTTTTTAACCATTACAAACATATCACAGAGTACTCATGTTATGTTTCATGATTCGCTGTTTGACTTCCATTCTCGCCACTCGTGACAAAAGCCGACGCCACTCTGGCAGTTCGTCTCAGCACCCAGACCAGACAGGCGGCATTGGTTTCAGCTGCGCGTGTCCACTTGGTACCTTTTTTTAGACTGTAATCATTTTACTACAATAGTAATATTACATTAATTAACCAGAACATTTATTTTAAGTACCAAGGGGAGAGCCACCCGCCCACTCACCCAAGAGCTTGACACTCTCGCGTATCAACTTAATACCACAATTATTTCTTGGTAAGGTCACTGGCATTCAGTAACTGCTGGGTCCATTTTCATGTATTATTCAACTGTAGTCAGAACAGTGAATTAACCGCTTTACAAAGTTAACTGTGTCAAATCATGGTAAGGGTACTACACCCTTTGTAGCATCACTCACAATTTCATAGTATATTTCAGGCGTACGAGACGGCCTACAGTCTTGTTATAAGGTATACATAGTGCCACAGTAAGTATGTGACAAAATCATCAACAAACTGATGGAAATATCCAGGACCCCCTGGCAGACGACCGAACGACCCTCATCATTAACTCTTCACAGGGTTATGAGCCAGGTAAAACAACACTAACCAGCCCTGGGTAATCTCGACCATGTCAGTATACATAACACTTCTATCAGAACAAACAGAGTGTATTTTTGTAATAACGATTAATACGTTTTCTGCGTTATCAGCATTTGTAAAGGGCCTTTTACTCAACAAATTATTTTTCAAATTACTTTCAATTTTTATTTAATTCAATTAATGAAATGCTATATGATGTCATAGAAGCGTTATAGTCTAAGCCATTTTCTCTTCCAATTTCCAGAATTTCTCCTTGCCTTCAAGATTTTCTTTTAGAAAATTTTCTATATTTTTTGAGTCCAAGGAATTCAATGGCTTTGTAAAACATTTTCTGACTATTAAGGGAAGTGATCTCATTATAAAATAATTGAGGTCTCATACTAAAGATTTTAGAAAATAAGGTGACACATTTTTTAAATGCAAAATTAACGATAATATTACAAAAATTATATGGGATTTAATTAATTATCTTCGTGTGTGCATAAATCGTAGATACTTCTTAAAATATATTTTCCATATTTTTTTAAAGGAGTTTCAATAAAATTAAAAACAAATTTTCGCATGGAAACATGCAAGCTTGCTGAATTCAATTCCTTGAATGGCAAAAGAAGTGATTTTTATTTCAATATATTAAATTCAAGTAATTAAAGTCATAAAATACTTTATCTTATTGACAGGTGCGTGTTACTCTCCTGTAGCAACTTCTTTCTGCTTCCTATGCGCAGTTATGACATTCTCTCTGAGGTGACCCACAGATGGTTGAGTGCAGAATGGCCCAGCGGCACAACCCAGTGGAGAGTTAGTGATTTGGGTCGTTCTGTTGACGGCCCAGGGAGCCTTGGAGTCCTCCATTAGTTTGCAAACTGTTTACACCTTATGACGAGACTATAAGCCGTCTTGTATGCCTGAAATATGCTAGAAAATTGTGGGTAATACCAGAAAGGTGGTAGCGCCCTACGCATCCCAGAGGACAAAGAATTAACACAAAATGAACTTTGTAAAGCTGTGTACTCACTGTGCTTGATTACATGAGAATAATGAAATAAAAAGTAAACCGCACTTACAGTCTGCTGGTGACCTTTGTGTGAATATGAGCGTGGTGTTATGCGGATATGCGGTAGCGTTAAACACTCTGGTGGGAGTGCAAGTGATTCTTCCTTTGATACTTAAAAGAAATAAAATTAATCAAGTGTTCCAGTTAATGAAGGTACTATTGCAGTAAAGTGATAACAGTATAAATGATGGTACTGAGGGGGCTCACGGTGTGGGCGACTAACACTGTCGGTCTGGCTCGAGTGCTGAGACGAACTAGCAAAGTGACATCGACTTCCATCACAAGTGAATAGAACCGGTGTCAAACACCAAATTGAAAAACATGGCATGAACACTATTTTATATTATTGCAATAGTGAAAAATTGTATAAATTAAATTTAACACATTGGTGACACACCCATTTACTAACAAATGTATGTTGACGTTGATGTTATGAAGTTGATGGGGATTGCTACCGCACTAAATGACTTGTTACAAGGATGAAGGCCTTTACATCTTCCTTTTAGAAAACATAATTGCTGTTAACGTTTCCTGAGCGGCTGGGGTTTGTAATGTGGACATCACCAAGTGACTATATTAAGAAGAGTCACAATATTGCTATTTCGAATAGAATAGGCACCAACTCACGGGGTCAGTATGAAGTCACAGTTATCAGGATCGTGGGCCGAATGACCCTGTGGCTGTATCCCCTGACACACATGGTACAAATTTACAGGAAAACATAATATATAGCTCCCCAGCACGCATTAGTTCAGGCTCCCTAACACACCTTAATATTTCCTTTTTACCTTATAAATGAAGGATGCCTCCTTGACCATCGATGACTTCCTGGAAACGGCCAGGCCCCAAAATATAACACAAAAATGAGAACTCACAAGTTTCCATAGGCTCAAGTAAATTGTATTGCTGAATAGTAAACGTAGTTACATACATGCAATGCCAATTAAAGTAGGCCTGACTCAAAAGGCTTGCCAGCGGCCTACACTATACAAAATGGCCAAGAATGACGCAAAAACTTACAAGAGTAATTAAACATCCGGGGTCGGTAAATTGAGCTGACGGAAGGGTGGTGCGAACTCGGGGAAGACTGTTGATCAATTAAATAAAAGTTCCAGGATATAATGTTAATCTATTTCAGTAGTGTTCAGAACAGTTCGAGAGTCCCCTGCGGTGTGACACACATTCAGTACCTAAGACCCCTGGAATCAGACTGCCGAGGGTAGCACGGGCGAACCGCATGCTCACCGAGAGCTCATGACATCCCGCGAGGTATCTTAGTTTATTGACCCGCATTACATAGACACGTACAACATACAGACCATAGGACCCTTCAACATTCGGGATCGACATCCCTTAGCTAGAGGAAGGTTCAGAGTTCTTTATTACTCACTAATTTAAATACTAAACAAGACTATGTTGTGCCTTGCAGTGCACGTGGAAAATATAGGTCTGTTAAATTTTAGGGAACTCTATGACCGGAACGGTCAGGTTGACAGGAAGACTAATAATTTCCCACGCCACTTATGTGTCACTAATTAGACACACAATTACACTCGGAAAATTATATGGAACACTTCAAATACTTTAGCCTTGCTACTCTTCACCAGATTAAATATGAACGTTGACGTGAACAACGCGTTCACAAGCTCCTGTGTTCCCACTCTGACTGTCACAGTCGTTTCAACTACACCAACTATACCACACCAAGTGGCTTGTGGGCCAGAGAGAAAGTGCTACAAACTGTAGTTCATTAGTGTACATAATGTCAACAAACATATAATCATCAAAAGTGCAATATAAGTGTTTAGGAAATAATGTAAAAGATTTTATAATTGTATTTATGTAAATCATTATGTTTTCTTATGTTTAATTTAATTAATATAGCTTTTCATAACATATTCATTTTCAGTGTCATGTTTGCGTTTTATTATTTCACCGCTTGGCTTCATCTCGCGCCAAATGTGGCAGAGGCCGACTCCATTCGCCCCAGTTCATCGCAGCACCTGAACGAGACCAGAAGTGTAAGTTTCTCGATCCACGAGACCCTAATTACCAGCATGTTAGGCTGAAATCATTTTCACTACAATAGTATTCAATTAATGAACCGGAGCATTTCTTTTATTAGTTTTAAGTACTGAGGGGAGAGCCACCGTACTCTCATCGGAGAGTTTGTAACGCAAATGCTTTTTCAACTAAAACCACGTGTTTTTCGCCGCATAAAGACCGAGGCCATTTTGTATTTAATTCATGCATTATTCATTTGTAACAAGGGCAAAAAATGAACAACTCACAAGTGATACAGTGTTAAGTCATTGTAGGGCAACCTCATTAGCGTCACCAGTGTTTTCATTCATGTAGTTCCGGCATACGAGACGGCCAACAATCTTGCTATTATATATCAAAGTGCAACAGTTAGTACGACCACTCATCAACCAACTGATGCAGGGTTCACCAGAGTCCCTGTGCTGTCGACTGCACGACCCTCAATTCATTAGTTATCCACTGAACTATGGCATTGGGCAAAATCTAACATCCAGCCCGCTCTGGTAACCGATGCCACACAAACATCGGGTGCATTTATTCTGCGATTACTTCGCAATTCCCTAAGGGCGAATTTCACGAACATTCGTTTGTGGGCGATAACTTCTAATGCTATTTCATACACATTATAACACTTGATTCTTATCCTAATTACACAGATCTCTCCAGGGACACCACAGGCACTCTGTTGAATTACTCTGTATCAGGTCATGACCCATTCCCAAGTGAACGATGTGGTCCCGCATCGAGACACATGACGTTCGTGTTCCGCGGATCGCACAGTTGCAGCGACTGTGGGCCGATGACGTGATGACCTTGGCTGTGCCAGACCATGCAGGAGTGGTCCACGTCACAGCAAGACATTGAGAATGAAAATGGGCACTGAGCTGCTCAAACAAACCAGTCATTATAATACGGATAACTTTGATGTGATCCACGCATCCACATGTGCTCTCGTGATCACTTGCATCTCCGCAGTTACTTAAACCACTTAGCCGGCTTCGAGCCGAAGTGACCAGTTGGCCGCGAATACTTCTGTATTGGCCAGCGAGAATGGAACACACCCTCCTAGTCAACATGTACTACGTGACTCAAGTGACCATCTTTCTTTATTTACCTCAAGAGGTATCTCTTAGATGAAAATAACAATTGGCCATTACGGTGTCCCCCAAAACCACAGCCGTCAGACACCCATGCAATTGAAGGGAACACCGGTGCAGATAGTGCAGCGTGAACCTCGTCCTTTTCACTTGCATGACATCAACCGGCATAATGGTTGTGACATGAACCGCACGTTCACGAGTCCTTTTGCCCACTGAATGCCGCAGTATGCCCACACCAGACGCACCACACCGACAGGCTTGTGGGCACGAGTGCATTAGTGTTTATTATTTATTCAGTTTATTTCGTCAGTGGATTTGTAAATAATGTCAGTGTGTAATTCATTTATAATTTGTTTTGTCATCAGGAGACAATTTGCCCAGCCACAGCCAGAGACATGTGACATTCTACATTTGGCAATGCTGTGGCTGGTGCAATGAAAACATTTAGAATAAGTATTATCATTTTTATTATGTATTTGTGTAATTGTAATTATGTTTTGTTGTGTTAATTTAGTTCATATCATTTTTCATCCCATAATCATCTTTTAGTGTATATTATGTTTCACTGTACCACCGCATGGCGTCGGCGGCGTCTAGGCGGCGGAACCCGACGCACATTTCTGGCAGTATTAGCCAGGACTTGGACGAGCTCGGACATTACGCTCTCCCCACTCCGCAGAAGCCCTAGCAAGGACATCATCTGTCGAACAGTATCCAGTCGCATCCGGAACATTATAAATCATTATCATCATCTCTTTCCTGACTTAACTTGCATAGCGCCGAGGGGAGAGCGACGTTATTATTTATCGGGAATCAAAAGTGCATTTCGAGCTTCACATGATAAGACCACGTGGTCGCTTGTAGTTCCGGGCCATTCAGGCCACGTGTCTTCTGTATAGTTGAGTGTACATAACGGGGTAATAAATACCTTAACAACCAGCACCACTGTTTTTATTGATAATCAAGTAAGGCGTGCGAGGTGGCCCACAACCTCGGCAACGTGTGTATGACGGAGTGTTTACCAGAGTCCCTAGGCTGTCGGCCGAACGACCCTACATCTCATCAGCTCACCGCAGAGCTGTGGCGCCGGGCACACACATATTACTTCACAACTCTGGAAACACCGCAGATCAAGTTGGCTTTATCGTCGTAGCCAAGCTTGGTCACGTCAGTTGTAAGATCAATGCAGCGAGGAAAAAAAATTCCGAAGCAATTCACAGTATCAAAATTGCTGTAGCCAAATAATGAAAATTAATTTCTCTATTAAACCCTCAATCGAGCTTTGTTACACTCACACATTTTCAGGTATGAACTCATCCAGCCAACCCAAGTTGGAATACTAGTACTCGCCCATCGCCGATATATACCAGAAATGAAATACATTTTCGAAAACCGTTATTCCAGTCATTTTGATTATTTTATCTATGTTCAGTGTTCAAAGGTGTGTTTATGTATTTTCTTTGCAGCCGACTGCCTATCACGGACCCATATAATATACTTAATTTTTATAGTGTGGTGACATCTACCGTGACATCACAATCACGAACATACTCGACACTTAATTAATAGCTGGCGCATCACCAATATAAAACTGAATTTTGTAGAATTTTATTTTGCATTACATGTCACTATACTGCTGGATGACCCTTCGAGGCCGGCAGTGTTGTGTGTGGTGCTGATGCTTGCTGGTGGCGGAAATCCTCGTTCTTGTACCTCTTCCTCCTCCACGTCCCTTGTGGGCGTTGAAACGCTGGGCGTCGTGGCGGAGAAGAGCCGCTGGAGAACTGTTCCATCTCTGTCGGGGCTCTACATCCCAACTTCCCTTGTGTCATCGATTGTTGTGTTGCTCTGGTGGTGCTCGACAACCTGCTGATCAGGCGTTGTGAAGTTTGTCGTCCCTACTGCCAGTCTGAGATCGTCGCGGTGGACGGTGGCCCTCCTCCTGCTGGTAAGCATGATCATGTATGTGGTGTACCCCAGCGGCTTTACCACCATGTGCAGTCCACTCCATTTCTGGGAGAACCTGGCGCAGAAGTTCTTTGCGTTGCTTAAGATCCTGTGTTCTTTGACGTACACCAGTTGGCCAGGTGACAACCGTGGTAGTACTCTCGTTGGGGCAGGCACCCAATCCTTGATATAGTTCTCCTGGTTGTTGCGAGCTGCCGTTAGCTCTGCCTCCCGGCACTGTCTTCTGGCAGTTCCGTCCTCTGTTTCCTCTGCTGTCTCTGGTTGGCATGTGGCAAACTTTCCAGGCAGCATCAGTTCACAGCCCTGCAGAACCGCTGCTGGAGTCTGACCTGTGGCTAAGTTTACCCATCTCCTTATGGTGAATAGGGCTGCGGGTAGGTGTTCGGCCCAGCTGGTATGGTCGTTACCCACTCTCAGATGTAGTTGTGTCTTGAGGTCTTGGTTGTGCCTCTCGGTGGGGTTGGCCCTCGGGTGGTATATGGGGGTTGTATGTTGTCTTACTCCCCGAGTACACAGGTCACACCAGTATCTCCCAGGGAACAGGCTACTATTGTCTGTAAGTAAGGTCTGTGGGTACCTCCAGCGAGGGTAGAACTCTGTTTCCATTGTTCTCGCAATTGTGCATGCTCGTGCCCTGGAGAGTGGGTACGCTTCAGTCCACCTGGAGAATGAGTCACGACCAGGATGAACCTTTTCCCAGTGGAAGTGCAGGGGTAGGGCCCATGAGGTCCAGGGACACTGTCTCAAATGGTTTCTTTGGCACCCTGGGTTGTTGTGTCACTCCATCTGTTCTCCTACTTTTGAAGTGATTGCAGGGGACGCACTCCCTCACATGTCTGCGTACATCCATGCTTGCTCCTGGCCAGTGTAAGTGCTTGTGGAGGTTTCTGGTCGTCTGGTACGTAGATGCCCCAGGTTGCATCGGGATGCTGCAGACGGGTTTCTATGTATATGTCTCAGATACGCCACCACTCACTATCTCCCTGCATGATATTCACCATCTTCTCCTGGGTTTGTGCGCATGGTAGTTGGGCATCGATCACTAATGCCTTCAGTTCGTCAAGCCTGGGTTCAAAGTCTAGTGTTGTCTCTATCGCATTGCAGGTTACCTGCCTGTTGTCTGTTTTTGCGCGGTTGACCGTAGGGGAGTAATAAGTCGTCCCTCTCATCGCTGTCGACAGCTACTTCGTTGCCTGCTCTCCTATACAGTTCATCCGCCAGTTAGTTCTCTGCCCCGGAGATATGTTGCACAACGAATTCGTATTATTACAACAACAATGCCCACCGGGCGAGTTTGCTCCTGGATTCCCTCATGGAATAAAGCCAGAGTAGGCACCTGTTGTCGGTCTGTAGGGTAAAGTGCTGGTACTCGAGGTATGCTCTATAATGCTTCACCACCCAAACCACTGCCGAACATTCCTTCTCATTTACTTAATAACTACCCTCAGTCAGCCCAAACTTGACACTACTATACTCAATGATCTGGCACTCAATGTTGTCGCTCAATTGAAATAGTATGAAGCTTAGGCCCTTCTCACTGACATCTGTTTGCAGGTATAGGTGCCTACTGGGGTCGGGACGTTCCAGGGTTGTGCACTGTCGGAATCTTCTCTCCAGTTCTCGGAAGTAGCTTTCGTTCTCGCTGTTCCACTGGAATTTAAGGTTCGGGGACAGCATGTATGTTAGGGGCGCTGTAATTGTTGCGAAATCTCTAATGTTTTCCCTCGGCCATTTCACCAACCCGAAGAACTTCCTGAGCTGTTTGTGTGTTCTGGGTGCCTCATGCTGGTCGATGAGGGAAAGCTATTCCGTCGTGGGCCTACTGCCGTTTTCGTCCACTAGGTGCCCCAGTAACTGGATGCTGGGTTTCCCTATGTGGCACTTCCGGTTTGCACAAGTTAACTTATTGATCACTAGGTGCTCCAGTACTAACAACAGGTGTTTTATGTGATCTTCCCAGCTTTCGGACCAGATGATCACATTGTCTAGGTATGCAAGGGTAAAATCCTCTACATATCTGCCGAGTACTTGTACCATCATGTCTTGGAAAGTGGCCTGTACACACTCTAGCCCGAACGGCATGGCACAGAACTGGAACCGTCGCCCATCAGGGGCAGTTAAAGCTGTTCTGTGGCGGTCTTCTGGCTTGATCAGGACCTGCCAGTAGCCGCTTTGCAAGTCCAATGATGTCATTACTTTTGCTTTTCCTAGTGTGTGTAGTGCATCCTCCACACTGATGTATGGTGGTGGTTTGCTTCGAGTTATTAGATTAAGGGGGCGAAAGTCCACACAGAATCGCCACATTTCGTCTTTCTTGGGCGCTAACATGATTGCGCTGTTGTACTTGCTGTGTGTGGGCTCGATGACGCCTTCGGCTAACATCTCCGTAATATGTTCTTTGATGATGGTACACTAGTGTGGTTGGTAACGCGTGGTCCTGCGAAAAGCAGGCGGTCGTGCTCCAATGGTATGGAGAGCTCGGCGATAGTAGTTCGCCTTAAGGGGTCAGTGTCCGCAAACACGTCCCGTATTTTCTGGAGGATTTTCTGTACCATTCCCCTGTACTCTTCTGTCACCTCGTGGTCCAGTTCGTCAAGCTGGACGCCTGGTATGAAGCTAGTGGTCCGTGATTCTAGTTCATAAATGGTGGGTCGTTCCTTTTTGCCAAAATTGATCCTGCGGGCTGCTGGATCCACTATGGTGTTCTGTTTCGTGAGCCAGGGTATGCACGGTATGGCATCTTGCCGCAGGCCCGCTGACTCTAGGGCTGTGGTGGTAGTCTCTATGCCTGTAATTCGGAAAGTGATGGTCACTTCTCCGAGTGTTTGCCCTGCATGTTGGTGTATGGCAAGATGTACTGTGTGCTTTGCCGGCCTTATCGCACCCTCATTCATGAACCCTGTTCTCACGGATACTGAATGTTATTTAGGGTGATCTGTATCCTGATTATCCTGTGGTTGCCCGTGGTTATCTGCTGTAGCCCGATTTGTTGTGGAGTGGGTCTTGCTATGACTTTATGTTGACTTGTCTTATGTAGTTGTTGATGTTTTGGCTTAGGGGGGTGAATGTTTGGCTTGCCTACACTGCTAGCTAGTTTCCCACTGGTGTCCTGCCATTGTTAACATTTGCTTTTTTTCTGCTTTCGAGGTTGGGGCATTCGTTGTGCTAGTGGTACTGCTGACCATGGCAGTACCAGCATGGAAAAGGGGGTCTTCTTACCTCCTAACTACCATGTTTGGACGGGCTGGTATGGGGGTAACTGTCTGTCTCTTCTCCCTGTCCTGCTGTTCGATCTGGCTCACCTCCCTCTTGCCAAGTCCAGCTGATGGCTCCGAATTCTTCCTCCAAGCACTGTGATCCCGGGGTTGTGGTTGATGTAGCCCATCCCTGCCCCTATTATACACTTTATCCATGTTGGTCTGGTCCAGTAAGGCAGTGGATCTTATGAATAGCTCAACGTCGTTATGGATTAATGGTGCCTGTTCCAATTTGAACTCGGACCTGGCCGTTGAGGCTATCACCTCTAAAATGTCTGGGTCCTGCATCTTTGAGTAAAAATGTTTTTTGAGATTAACCTTCACGAACATTTGTTTTTGGGCGATAAATTCTAATGCTATTTAATATGCATTCTAACACTTGATTCTTATCCCAATTACGCAGATCTCTCTAGGTACCCACAGACACTCGGTGAACGATGCGGACAAGCATCGGGATGTATGACATGCGTGTTCCGTGGGCTGCACTGGTGCAGCGACTGTAGGCCGATGATGTGATGGCAGTGGCTGTGCCAGACCATGTAGGAGTTGTCGACATCTAGTAAAACCACTAGTTATAGTAAATTATTGGTATGTTCAGTAAGTTCATCATATTTATGCATCACAGATTGATAGAGGACTCCAGAAACTTACAGGCCATCGGCCGTATGACTCTCACTAACTCATGCTTATTGAATTATGGCACTGGGCAATTTTACCAGTTTTTACCTTAAGCTGGTAAACCAGGTAATATGGGGACCCACGTCATCATCCCTGGAAACCCTTACACACCATATTGATTTACCAACTAGTGGGGCCATTCTCCATCAAAATGCTAAACTAGCCATCGTCCTGACGTCAATGGCTTTCCAAACTAGTGGGTCTAGTCAACAAGAAGGTTGGCAGTACATGTGATTACAAGTGTGGCGAACCATATGTGCCTGATGTCCCAGTGTACACTGTTCCCGCATTCACATCTAATGGCATTGCAATATATATTGATACCTTTTTGCATGTGTTAGGCCATTTCAGTGTTATTTGTCATTTAACTACATCTCATGGAGTTATAGTGTATGTGGTTCTCATTGTCATGTCAGTAAAATCACAATCTACGTCTTGTGATGTGCAACATAACTTACCAATAAACAGCACCTAAGTGTATTTGTCACATATTAAAAGTAAGTTTTGTCTTTCCTGCAATGTACTGACGTGGTCGAGGTTACCCAGGGCTGGTTGAGTGTTGAATTGCCCGGTGCTATAACCCAGTGGAGAGTTAATGGTGTAGGTCGTTCGGTCGATTGCCCAGGGGACCCTGGATATCTTCGTCAGTTTGTTGATGTTGTGACATACTTACTGTTGCCCTATTTATACCTTATGACGAGACTGTAGACCATCTCGTATGCCTGAAATATACAATGAAATTGAGTGTGATGATACAAAGGCTGTAGTAACCTACAATTAATCGACACAAAATGAACTTTGTAAAGTTGTTTATTCACTGTGCTTGATTATAATGCATGAAAATGCACTCAGCGCTTACGACCTGCCGGTGACCTTAGCGTTAAATAAATGTGGTATTATGTTCATACACGATAACATTAAGCTCTCTGAGGAGAAGGCGGGTGACTTTCCCTTTCGGTACTTAGAAGAAATAAAAGAAATGTTCCAGTTGATTAAGTTAAGTAAATATTGCAGTGAAGTGATTGCAGCTTAAATGATGGCACCGAGAGGACTCGTGGAGCGGGTGACCAACGCCACCGGTCTGGTCTGAGTGCTGAGACGAACTGGCCTAGTGACCTCGGTTTCCATCACGAATGACAAGATTCGAAGTCAAACAGCGAATGATGAAACATAATATGAACACTATGTGATACGATTGCAATGGTGAAAAATTGTACAAATTATATGAAAACATTGGTGATGCCTCAATTTATTAACAAATGTCTGTTAAGAGTGAAGTTGTAAAGTTGTCAGGGCATGTCACCACACTAAATTACATATT
Source organism: Clitarchus hookeri (assembly GCA_002778355.1). Taxonomy (NCBI): domain Eukaryota; kingdom Metazoa; phylum Arthropoda; class Insecta; order Phasmatodea; family Phasmatidae; genus Clitarchus; species Clitarchus hookeri. The sequence goes on from NQII01001857.1 coordinate 384,114, forward strand.
ACAAGGATGGAGGCCATTATAGGCCATCTCCCTTTTTGAAAATGTAATTGATCTTGTATAATCACACATTAAATACAATATTTTGTTTCTTGTAAAAAGTGTTTGAATTACACTACCTATGATGTGTCTGAATTTCAGTGGCTACAGTGTTGCCAGGAGGTTTTCTCCTAAAGAGATGGATAAGTCCACCTGTTAGAAGGGGAGTGGAATGCCATGCTCGATTACTGTTAACACAAATCGATAATAACAATTTAATTCACATTATAAGTCCTTATCGTTTGTATTCACTAAAGGAGCCAAAGTACTGCTAGGAAATTGAAAGTAATTTCTTTAAAATGACAAAATTGTTATCATGTAAGATTTTGTACCAATGCAAGAACAATATATTATTGGGCTGCCGCCTGGTGATGAGCTTTCTCATCTCTCCCCTACACGACTAAACTCCCCTTCCATGCCCTTCCTGAACTTTGCAAACCCTTTATGGGTACCAATTCCTCTCGCAACACATTCCACTCCCTCACCGACGCCTCACAAGATTAGACTGCCTATCCCGCTTGGTTCTCCTCCACACCTACTGAAGCTTCTCACTGTTGCTTCCTCGCCCTCTAAATACCCCCTTACTAAGCTGACAGTGTAACCTTGCCGAACCTCTCTCTTCATTCTCCATCTTGTACATCCTGGCCAGCCTTTCAACTTTTCTTCTGTCCTTCAACGATCTCCACCCCATTTCTTTCATCATCACTGATGTCCTATATTTCCCTTCGTCCTCACCATCCTGCCCCAGTCTGCTCCACCTACCATTTATCCATCTTGCTTACCTTCTTTGCACGTTATCTTGCTGTCTCACCTCCACCTATGTGTCCCATACTGCTGCCGCATATTCTAACATTGACTGTACCATTTTGCCAAACGTATTACAAAACGTTGCGCGTACAGGTGGTATCTATTAAAAGAGATAGTAGAAACAAGATGCTTGTTGCGAAGGCTATATTACCCTCTCTTCGAGCTTTTTTTACAAGCTTTGAATTAATTTAGGAACGAATCAGACTTTCAGATTCATTCCCCTTTCTTATGGCTATTGCAATATATTTAAATCGACTCTAAAGAATCGATTAGTTTCTTTAACATACGAATGGTAGGATTTCATTCACGCAATGATTAGTTCATTTCGAACGAATCTTTCGTAAACGCACTATTACTAGATAGAAGGTAATTAGTAGTAAAGCGAAGAAAGAAATAATAGTTTAATTTATTTTTGTGTTCTATATTCCTTTATAGAATAATTTGAAGAGGGTGTTTTTTCATTAGGTATTTAGAAGATTTTTATTTGTTTGTATTTACAGGTCAAACATCGACCTTCAGTAATTTATCCAGTCATTAGTTCTTAGTTCTTCGTAGCCACCGTTGGTGACGTTTCGATTTTTTGAACCTTTTCGCCGGGGTAGCTGCGTCATTTTGTGTTTGTGCCATTTTGACGGTTTTCGTGAGTTAAATGAACCTGCAATTTTTGGCTATTTCGCCTTTTAAAGATTTTGCGGTCTTTTTGTGTTTCGTTTGGAATCTTCGATGCTGGCCGTGGGTTCCAGCATAGGCCATTATAAAGCCTTAAAAAAATAATAACCAATCGTATTCCAAGGTCAAGCTGTGCGCGCCTGTCTCTTTCTTCGCGGTTTTTCTCAACAGTTTTGTTCTGGGCAAGTGTTTTGATGTGGCGTGCCTAAGTTGAGACATGCCTCATGCTATAAGTAGGGAGAGTGTGAAGGAGAATCTTGTCTTGCTTGGTGTAAATGTCAATGATGCGGTATTAGACAAATGTAAGTTTTGTTATTGCGTTATTTATGTGAGTGAAAATAGTACAGTGTCAACGCTAGGTAGGTATGCCTATTGAGTGTCGTTGGAGTTTGTTTTAGTTAGTTAACTGCGAGTGAAAGGTATTTTACTGCGGAAATAACTTTTTTTTATAATTTTTATTCATTTATTGAACTACCATTTATCTAATTTGCATAACTTTATTTAGTTGATTGAGATGTTTGGTGTGCCAAGCTAACGCAGTGAGGTGTTGACAAAACATTAAAAGCTGTACTCATTCGTAAAAGGCCATGTAAATAAGCGTGGTTAGAAACATATATCCTCTTGTGGTGTTTTTGTGACACGTGACACGTGACACTAAAGGTCGCCTAAATCTATCTTTCTTTTGTTAATATTTTTTATATACAAATTTAAAAAAAAGTTTATTTACTTGTTATCTTAGCAACGTAGGGCTTTGAAATTTCCCTGTGTGCTAAAACCCATTGGTTATCACCACTACTATACTTGCTATTGGGCGTTTCCATCTGTACATCCCTTAGACAGCCATCAACCCAACTACTCCTACCCTCGGCCCGTAACTCAACCTTTAGTCTCTGAAAATCATGAAAACTGTAAACGAAATATTTTTTTTGGAAAAGAGTTAGTTTGCTACAAGTTTGACTTAAAGCAGTATAATACATTGCTAAGTATACACACAACACAGTTCCTTTGTGAGCTATATAACATAAGTGACTTAGGGAAAAAAAAAAAAAAGCAACAGTTTTGGTATTTGACTCTTCTATTGCTACTAGCATTCTCACTTAATAGAATTCAGCTAACTCGAGAGTGATAAATCTACCGATGTATGTCAATTTCAGATATTTGTTCTGTGAAAATAGAGAGAGAAACTAGGTGTGACAGTTAAATCAAAACCAAATTATTGCAGTATTTTTAATATGAGAGGCAACTGTGTGTTTGGAAAGTTGGTTTGTTGTTGCAGTTAAAATAAATAGTGTAAGACAAAATGAATTTGTATCTTTCTAATAATTATTTAATTGAAATTACTAATTATAATAATATGCAATGTCGTTGATGTGTTGTTATTAATCAAATTACTATTAATCTTTGTGTTAAAACAGACTACTAGCCACTTTATGAACAAAATAAATTTTCGTAATCATTTAAATTGATGTGAAAGTTTCTACAGTCGGAACGAACGTTTATTCTTTTTACATATTTACTAATTAATTTTTAGAAAAGCATGGCTCTCGAAGGGATACGGTGTGAGTGTGGTTAATGTGGAAGTGTGTCTGCAGCAAATACAGCAATCCAAGTTACTGCTAAATTACGACCCAAAAGAAATATATTTGATATAAATTTGACGAATTTTCTACATAAACACCCCAATCTTCATAGCCTTTCTCATAGAGGAAAAAAAACATCTAAACTGAAGTTATTAATACATATGGTGGCTAGTAATGCTTTTCAAATGCTTTATGTTTTGATGTGATTTAAATAAGACAAATATAGTAAAAAAAAATTTACCAGCTCTTAAGTATGCCTAGTAAAAACATATAAATTAATTTCTTATGTAACACTAACCTCATATAACGAGTTAATTTTCTGAAATACGTGTTCACCACTACACAGTTATAGCCAAAATATATGTAACCCATACGGCACATGAAACACTGTTGTCTCGGAAAGCAACTCAGTAATTCACAAATGCTGTCAAGTCCGACACTTAGCGCATTGTTTTCCAATGTAATGTAACATGACTGCCTTAGAAAGCCAATGTAGGCTGTTCTCAGTAAAGCTGGCACTTTTCCCAGGCAATGCTGTAGTGATTCATGTTTGTTTATGTTATTGTTTTGTGTTTTGAAGTATTTTTTAATGTTTGTAAGTATAATGTAAATATTTTTGTATTTTTTGCCCCAAAATCTGGGAAGTCTGTTCCTAGCCCGCGTAGTTCCCTTCTTCTCGGACTACGCTTCAACGAGACCAGTTGGTCTTGAATATGCTGCTCTAATAAAAAAGTTAGTAATTATTAAGGTTAGGGGCTTTTCTAAACGAAACGTCCTAGACCAACAAAAGTAGCATTAATGGGTTCTGCACAGCTTACCTTGTTCACANCAGTTCCCTTCTTCTCGGACTACGCTTCAACGAGACCAGTTGGTCTTGAATATGCTGCTCTAATAAAAAAGTTAGTAATTATTAAGGTTAGGGGCTTTTCTAAACAAAACGTCCTAGACCAACAAAAGTAGCATTAATGGGTTCTGCACAGCTTACCTTGTTCACATTCAGGAGGGCGTAATGTTAAAATAAGTAGAACATATTAAAAAAAATTTCCTAAATGTACGAGCAGTTTGCTTGGTTTGTTTACATCCATTAACGTCTACTGCCATTATTAATGGCCGCGCATTGCTGATTCCACCATTGTCACCATTGCGTCTTTACCGGGTCTAGGGAATATACCATTTTCTGTGAATTTTTTTTCTTACAGAAAAGCCCCTAAACTTAATAATTACCACATAAAAATTTATTTAAATTTATTTAAATTTTACTTCAGATTAGAATATTTTTCTGCCCATAGAGTACGCTGAGATGCATAGGAATGCCATTCTCACTGACTGGTGCTCAAAACCAAGGGAAATTGAAAATAATGGAGGTTGATCTTGTGGATTGAACAGTGCTATTGTATGCCAAGTGGGGATTCAAGTGTGTTTTATGTATTTGGTAGACTTAAGGAATTGAACATTTGCAAGTGTGTTGAATGTTGAGCAGGTTAATTTGCATAAACTTTGTTTGACTTGCAATGGCAGACGCTAGTACCGTATTGATGTGCAGAGAGGAGAGATCATTATAGCTCTCGGAAGTTAATGCCTGAGGCCACAATAAAATATAATTTTTTTGTTCTTACCTATGCCTGCTGAGATGGCCTTGAAAAGTGCTCCCTTGAATGTGAATTGCCTTATGGAAGTTGATGTCGTACTGTGAACTGACCAAAACTAAGTGAATTAAAAGTTTTTGTGCATCATGTAGTAATTTTATACTATTTGGGACTTTTCCGATATGATGGGGAACAATTCTGGCAAATAGTAGTGTATTTTGTTGAGTTTGCAGATTTTTTTTACTTTTTCGTACAGGTGCGATTTCAAATTTAATGCGGCTTATGTTCAGTTTTGAAGGTGAATTTGTGTGGATATTTGTTGATACGTAATGCAGATATTTGTGCATTGTAGTTCACAGATTACCTCCCATCCCCTTCTTCTTCAACTTATGGTTTTAATTTTTGTCGTTAAGCATTTGAGTCAAATCCGGCTTTATGGAATTTGTCAAAACATTTTACAAATTTATTTATACACAGAATTGAAAGCCACGTACTTGCAAAAATCAAAAACAAAATATAGAAGCTTATAAGTGAAATACAGAACCGTACAATAATGTGTAATGTAGTAAAATAACTTTTATTCATTGTATCCAAGCAGGGATCTGAATTAAATTTAAATTTGCAAAATTTAACTTTAATTAATGGCATGAAAATAATTTTAAATTAAATGAAACTTTTTTCCTTACCTGTGTGCATGCATGCTCACACACACAATAAGTTACAGAATGAAATTAAGAAACAGCAGCCTAAGGCCACTGTGTGAATGCTGAGGGGACAATTGTGCGTCGGTGGTAAAGGGCACTATGTTCATTTTACCTAACTGAGGTATTGACATTGTTTTATGTTATTTTTTATGCTCCAATCTGAGGCGCAAAGCACCATCTCCTACAAGGAATAATAAGCTAGGAAAGGGCACAGTGTGCTGTCACGGTATCGAGGTGAAGAGCGCTCCTGTAAAGTTCCATATTTGTGACATAGTGCCCTTTACCTCCGATACACAGATACAGGATGTCTCAACAAAATGTTCTCGCCTGTGGAATGGCAATAAATGCTGTGTGTATTAACAAAGGTGTAATGATGGAAATTAATGTTACAAACATAGACTAGTCACTGCAGGACATCAAAAGCAGTTAACAGCACTGAATTATAGCCACACCATGGGCGAGTACATTGTACCGTGATGTTAGTGGGAGCGGAGTGGCTAAGGGAGTCTGGTGCCTGCCGAAGGTGTGGAGCTGTGCGAGACCCACGGCGTGGAAGAGGAGGAGCTGGTGGAGACATGGATGGCTTACAGCCTGTCCAAGCTGTCGGGGGCGGCGCCCACCCTCGACAACCTCCAGCAGATGGCTCGTGCCTGTTTCAAGGCAGAGGCTCTGCCTGCATCTCGGCATCAGTCCTCGTCCCCTCTGGTCATCTACAACGCTGCCTCCTCCGCCCCGACGTATCCTTTACGCCACTGCTTGTTGTGTTCACGTGCATGGTGCATGTGCCAGCACAGTCCATTCTCCTTTATTTTACTTATTTATTAAGCTGTTACTTCACACAACCCCCAAATTTTTGTGTTTGGTGTGATGCAACATGAATATCTTATTTTTGCCTTGTCATAAAAATGCATGTCCTTGATTAATCTTGTGAGACACCCCAATATTATGCCATATTCCATTATAGAGTGGACATTGGCAGATGAAAGTGTTTTTATAGCTTCCGTTATGCTGGAGTGAAAAGCAAATCATAATGAACGTAACCTGTTGCACTCGGTTGTATTATATGCTTAGCCATTTAAAATTGTAGTCAATCATCAGACCAAGTAGTTTTAGAGTTGTTTTCAATATGTGGGACTTAGTTGTTGTACTGGTGTTGCATGCTTCACAAATCAACTGTAACTAAAACTGATGCGACATCCATCACTAAACAATAGAACTATTCGGAGGGGTGCGAAGTACAAACCACTCGCCTCCATGTTTTTTAGCACGACTGGCTGGCGATGGTCGCTTCCAGCTCAAGCAGTTGCACCAATATTTTAAAATGGCACCATCGGTGATGCCAACCCATGTTATGTGGGCTGGAAATTTTAAATGTAATGTGGGTAGGAAATTTAAAATGCCCACGGTATAGAGAATGTTGCGAAGTCTTGTATGTCACTATATACACTATTTACTGTTTGCGTTCCTAGTCCAAACATTATGAAGGCCTTGAAATAACCAAGTTACTTCAACACCTTACAAGGCAGGAGACAGAGTTTCACTGCTGGGCCTTTAACTGTCCCTGACTGTGTAAGCACTGTGGCCACACGAGGAACCCCATCATTACCAGGGTGGAGTTAGATGATGCGCCCAAGTTGAGGGAGTCGGTCATCCTTCACCAAGACCAACTGGTCAGCAGCGAGGTGTGCCGCTGGTCCATGCCATTTGCTCTGCTGTTGTAATCTCTGTTCCAGTGGCACCTGAAATCCTGCTGGATTTGCTGTAACAACAACCAACGCTTTACTTGGGGCATGGGCGTATAATGAAGATCTTGCTCCAGAACAGCAACCGGGGGTTCCAATTTTTAAAAAGTGCCCTGGGATCAAGGCACTTTGGGATTAGAGTTCAGGGGAGACGGCAGCCTGGAGTTCAAAACTGCCTCCGCCTGGACCAGGACAGTGGAGAGCTCCTCAGAAGTCAACACCTGGTCACCGACGACTTTCCTCATGTGAACCTTGACTGACTTGACCCCGGCCTCCCAGAGGCAGCCAAAGTGCCAAAGTGGGGGGCAGCAGGCGGGATGAAATGTCACAGAATACCACGCGAGGAGAAAGTATTGGCGTCAGCTGCATGGTGAGATGAGGAGCTAAGCAGCTGTTGCAATCTCTTGAGTTGGTTGTTTGCACCCACAAAATTGATGCTGCAATCAATGCAAATATCAGACGAGCAACCTCTCCGACCAACAAACTGCTTATTTGCCGCCAGAAAAGCATCAGTGGACAGGTCTGATGCCAACTCCACATGGTCTGCTTTGGTAGCACAACACACAAACAGGTATTTTGCCGAGGAGCCTTGCGCAAGTAGTTTTGATTTTATTGTGAAAGGTCGTGCATAATCAATTCCAGTCCTTAAGAAGGGGTTTGACCTGCTGAACTCGCATGGCTAGCAGTGTGTCCATAGGTTGGCATGAGGAAGGCTTGGCTCGAAAACTCTTGATGCAGTGAAATGGAATGTTTATCACCTAATATCCAATATTGCTCTCTAAGTTTTCTCTGGAATGCTTGCAGTTCAGGGTAACAGTTTTGTNATTTTATTGTGAAAGGTCGTGCATAATCAATTCCAGTCCTTAAGAAGGGGTTTGACCTGCTGAACTCGCATGGCTAGCAGTGTGTCCATAGGTTGGCATGAGGAAGGCTTGGCTCGTAAACTCTTGATGCAGTGAAATGGCATGTTTATCACCTAATATCCAATATTGCTCTCTAAGTTTTCTCTGGAATGCTTGCAGTTCAGGGTAACAGTTTTGTNATGTTTATCACCTAATATCCAATATTGCTCTCTAAGTTTTCTCTGGAATGCTTGCAGTTCAGGGTAACAGTTTTGTTTGTGGTAGTGATGAATGATTAGGTCAGTCAACGGATGCTTCTTGGGGAGCAGAACAGAATGTTTTTGATAAAATGGCAGCTTGGACTGATGCAACGTACCACCAACTCTGATCAACGCTGAACTATCGATGAAAGGGACAAGTTTCTGAATCTGTGGAGAGGTGTGCAGGCCATTCTGAAGATCAGACAAATCACTCTTGAAGGCAACTAACTGGACATGGCAAATCAGTTGAGTTGAGGGATTTGGGCGGCTCTTAACTAGGTCTTGAGAGCTGATGACGGTGAAATGAGGCGAGAATGTCAAGGCAGGGGAAAACTGCAGATCCCCGAGAAAACTCACCAACTAGCAACATCGTCCGGCATAATTCCCACTTGCTAAAATTCTGGATTCACCCAGCCGGAGATTGAACCCAGTTTGCCTTGGTGGGAGGCAAGCAGTCTAACCGCTCAACCACCGCGGCCCCGGACATGGCAAAGTGACAGTTGCATTGCCTTATCCAACTCTGCAGGACTTAAGTTTCCAGCTTAACGAGACATCGGTGCAGCCCTAATGCAATGGCTGAAACAAGGTAGATATGCAATCATATGCAGAAGTTTGACCAAGGTACTAAAACGAATAATCAGCTGCTGGATCGTCAAACTTGAAGCACAGCTGGATCGTAGGGTCCAACGGCAGGCCCCACGAAGCACAGTCGGAAGGGTTGTCTTCTGACGTTCTGACCTGATATTTCCAACATTCTGTGGGGATGAGAGACTGGATCTCACTCAACCAGTTAGCAACAAATGTTTGGAGTTGGTGAGGTGATGATTTCAACCATGATGCAAGCACCACCTGCGCATCATTCCAGACCACTATTGAGAATGGAGTGACTTCTGTGTACAGTTCAGTCACATGTTGAAGAAGATGGACTATTAACAAAGCACCCCAAAGTTCAAGACTATGCAGAGAAACAACTTTAACTAGAGCCACTTTTGATTTGGCAGCTATTAAGTGGGTAGTGACTTCTATCTGTGGTGCACTCGCACGCAAATAGATGGCAGTATCATAGTCAAACCTCGATTGTACAGACATTCACGTTTCCCCAAAATTTGTCTGTATGGCCAAGTTGTCCATATGAACCAAAATGGCCGAATTTTGACCCATGTGGCCTCCTTAAACGTGGAAATTGCATCTAAACAGCATACACTAACGTTTGTGAAAAGTGCAACACCAAGAAGAATAAATGTGATTGAAATTAACTTTATACAACAGATTAGGTACATCACAATACACAATTGATTAGGATTACAGATCTGTACATGGTCTCTGTCCTTGAGAATTCAGTATGGTGTGAAGCTCCCACATGCTGCAATCGGAGCGCATAAACGACGTCACATGGAGTCAAAGAGACTCTGGATATGTTCCTGGGGAATCTCCCTCCGCGCAGTTTGTATGCAAGTCCACAAAGCATCAACAGTGGTTGCTGGAGGACTGTGACGAACAAGTCGCTGCCCAACCATATCCCTGACATGTTCGATGGGCGACGTGTCAGACGAACGTGCAGGCCAGGGAAGCAGTGGTACCCGTCGTTCATTGAAGAATGCTTACACATTCCTCACCACATATGCCACTCCACAATGCAAGCTGCCAGATTGCGGTCACCACGTTAGCGTCTAACATGTATGCGGCCATCATTGTAGGGCATCTTGAAACGGGACTCATTTTGCCACTCAGCACGCCAGTGAAAGTTTTCAGATGCCCATTGCAGTCTTAGACGTTTGTGGTTTCTGGACAGTGGAAGCAGATGCAATGGCATGCGTGCTACCAGTCCAGCCCGCAGCATACGGCGTCAGACAGGTGCACACCCGTTGCAGTGCTCTTGTGTCGAGCCAACACTGTGGACAAGACTGCACTGTCCGTTAGGGCCATGCAGACAAGATGGCGGTCATCCCGTGCTATGGTCACATTGCGTGGTTCAGTAGTCGCTCGTCGCTGCGTACAACCCTCTTATATCCACTGGTGTCACACATGCATTGGCTGTCGTAGCAACATGTCCGGTACGAGCCTTAATGTCGCTATGGCAAACCCGTTTCCCGGAGACAGATCATTCTGCCCCGTTTGAACTCACTCACTTGCTGATGTGGCACCCTTCGATGTCTCAACGAGGCATACTGGCACTTGCTTTCACTTCGTTTGATGGCTCTTCACTGACTGAGCTTGGCGTAACACGGGCCTTTNACGAGGCATACTGGCACTTGCTTTCACTTCGTTTGATGGCTCTTCACTGACTGAGCTTGGCGTAACACGGGCCTTTCTGGTCACAGGAGGGCGCTGCTGGGCCTACGTTTACGCCATCTCTCTGCAATCGTAATCACTTATTGCCGGTACACTGTTCTACACATCTTCGGGCCATTCTTTCTGGGTGTTGCAATTTTCACAAACAATATTGTATTTGGCTAATTTGGTACATGAAGTCATGTTCACATGTCTATGATGGAAAAATTAGACGTTTTTATTATTGAAATGGAAATTTATGTATTAGGGTAATGCATTCTGAGTAAAATGATATCAGTTGTGCAGAAAAGACTTCTGAGTGATTAAAAATTAAGGAAAAAGACAAGCAACACTGCACATATGCTTAACAAAAACAGTGACGATACAGCCCGTGTATACACTTCCTGCGAGCGAATGAGATGTTTTGGTAATTTTCTAGATTAGGGGCTTTTCTGAAAATAAGAAAAAAAACTCCAGAAAGTGGTATATTTCGACTCTACTAATAACGTAGAACACGAATATACTAGGGGCATTAACGTACGACGAATTTCCTAACATGTACCCACCTAACCTAACAGAACCTAACTCCACGATGGGTGAATCACTATTTTACGTTTTTAAACTAACCTAGGATTGTACGGCTCTAAACTAACCTAGGATTGTAAGGTTGTACAGTAATATAAGATTATACAATATTAAAAAAATCTCCGATCAACACCCTACAATCACAGACTACATGGGAACCCTATAATCCTACGTTATTTTAAATAACTACAATCCTAGGTTAGTTAAAATCGCTACAATCCTAGGTTAGTTTAAAAATGTAAAATAGTGATTCACCCATCGTGGGGTTAGGTTCTGTTCGGTTAGGTGGGCACATATTATACAATTAGTCATACGTTAACTACGCTACTATAGCCGTGTTCTGCGTTACCTACGAATAATCCAAGGTTAGTATAGAAAGAATGTGAAATTGTGCTGTATAAACGTCCGGAAAAAGCCTTGTTTGACTTACGTAATATAACTACATTTGCACGTTAAGCTACCGGATAGGATTTGTGGGTTTCACACTAAACTACGAATTTAGGATTTTAGGGATTTAAAGGAACGTAAAACCCACACAAATAATATAAATGCACTCACCAATGTAGGCGGGTTGTACATACTCTTGTCAATGGCCCATTCAACGTCAGATCACTTGATGAAATCACAGTTTTCACGAAGCACCACATACGCGAATATAACGCACTGAAACACTCATTTACAGCCGAATATATATACAGAAGCACTCGTTAATAGGCTAATATAACGCAGAAACGTAGTCTTGCTTGCTTTTTTTCCGTCTTAAATCACGAACGAAGCACCATCGAACTGACCACGACCGCTGCCTGCATGCATACTAACGTATGACTCGTGATGTCTTATGCGCCCGGCAGATTGCGTGAATATGCTATGCGTAGCCATTATTAATGGCGGCAGACGTTAACAGGCGTAAACATCAACTTTCGCGATTTCTTTAAATATGTTCTACTTATTTTAACATTACGCCGTCTTGAATATCAACAAGGTAAGCTATGCAGAACCCGTTAATGCAACTTTTGTTGGCATAAAACGTTTCGTTCAAAACGTAAACAAACTGTCAGAAACAGTCACCTCACAAACTTGTTCAATTTTTAAAAATATGTTGTACTTATTTTAAAGCCATGCCCCCATATATTCGTGTTCTACGTTATTAGTAGAGTCGAAATATACCACTTTCTGGAGTTTTTTTTCTTATTTTCAGGAAAGCCCCTCAAGTAGAAAATTACCGATGTTTTACATTAAAAACAATATTTTAACACGTAGACATTTTCTCTTCAGAACTGTGTATATATGTAACAGATGCAACAAATGTTTAATAAGAAAAACCAATGCTGTTACAGTCTCAAATAAAGCTTCATGTCTCTAGCAAATTATGTTTTTAGTAAAGTCAACAACTGCGGTGGGTGGCCGGCTTCCTTTTTCTTTTCGTTTTTACAAAGTGACGTGCTGGGTTTTTTTTTTTTGGGCCGTGCGGGAATGTCGCCCTTCAAAAAAACGTTATTTCGCCTCTTCCCTTCTCACTATGTTGGCTATTCTCTGCCTTACGCAGAAACAAAGAAGGTTTGGAGGAATTTATCAATCGGCAAAATTAATGTGAAAGGGAGTGGAGGGGAAACGTAAACATGTGGAAGCTCTGCTTTGAGGCGTGACAGGTTTCAAAGAGGCAGCAGAAGGGGGGGGNAGAAGAAGAAGTAGGTGAAAGAGAGAGACAAGGAGCGAAGTAGCGCGCTGATTGGTAAGCAACTAACTCCCTCCTGCAACCCGAAAATTTGGGGGATGGGAAATAGAATGGTTGAGATAGCAACGTCGCGCGCGTCTGCTGGTCGCTACATAATGCCGCTGTCAGACGTAAATTTTTTTGTACTAACTTGTCACTGCACACTTGTAGTTTACGGCATTCTTTAAACACAGGATCTACAAGGGCAAATACAATTAAAAAATTACGGGCACCATAAATTTTGTTATAACGATAACTCTCTATAGCGATAATTTATTTTGCCATTGTCGACTATCGTTATAACGCGGTTCCACTATATTTCTGTGTAAAGAAAGTGGCTGTAAATGGGTAGTAGGCTTACTAACAACACACTCGCAGTACAAACATTACAACATGTAAACAATAAACTGGACACAAGAAGTTACCACTTACCATTCATGTTTTTTTCTTTGTCCTTTCAGTTTGGCATTAATAAAGTTAGGTAATGGAGAAGTAAATTGTATTGTCATGAGAAAATACGACGCATTAGGAGAACATGCACTTGTTTCTTTAGCTTTGGTTAACACACAGCAGCGGCATTACATATCTTTCCGCCTATAATGATACGTGAAACAAAGGAAAATGCTGTTTGGAAACACTTGTGAAATGTTGACTGGTTTCTGCTAACTTTTTAAAACAATGCAATGGCATTATTGAATCAAGCATTTTCCTTTTAATGGCATATGGAAAGGAGGGAGAAGACATTAATTACAACATTGCGAGCGTGAGCCTGCATTCGTCTCTTGTATAATTTCACATTTTTACTGGAGTGTGATGGCCTGCCTCTTGATTTCACTCATGTTAGAATCACAATCCAAAAAACCTGTTCGAAAAGTAGCAAAGTAAATAAAAAGTGTCAAAAATAGAAATCCAAGCAAAATAGCCCCATGAAGTTACTAATACATAGAAATTCAAATCATAGTCTGTGAAGAAAACCCAAAAAATCCAACTGATTACAACACTACACAATCAAAGACGTAGTTGGCAACCAGCAAACTTCTCAGGAATAATAACGGGATCGAGATGGGTTGAACAGGCACAGTACATAAAAGGGTATAGGCCATTCATGGTTACTTCACGCTTTTCTGAAGCCCTGCTAAAGTTATACTTTTGGTTACAGATTAAGTTTCCTTCCGCTACATGTAAACATATACACTGCCATGCGACTACGTTTTAACTGCCAAATGCTTGTTTTCTGTTTTCAGCTGTTCAAAGAATTGTCATATTTCAAAACCCATTTTGTACGAGTGTCCACAATTTGGGCCTCTAACCATATTTAGGTCAGCTTAATAATTTTTTAACAATGTCGATGTTGATGATAGTTCGTACGGGTATTATTACATTGTTAACATAGTTGTTATACACGACATTGCATGTTATACACAACACACATTAATATTTTGCCGAGACTGTGTTTAACCCTGTTATAACTGCGGGGGAAGAACTATAGTATTTAACCTCTTGTTATTGATATGTGTTGGATTATTTTGTTGTAAGGACAGCCTCAGTTGGAATGAAAAATAAAACGAAGGAGCAATAGTCCAACGAAAAGACAGTAAATTCAAGCACGCAACTCGTGTTGTTTATTTTTTGTACGTAGCAACAACCACCTTTAAAATATAGTGAACATCCACACAAATATGCCTACTGTAACTTTTATTCCACTCATATTTCTATATGCATTGGTACTTACTGTTTGCTAGTTTTATTTCATTATTTATTTTAATTTATCTGGCTGGACTTAGCATTTTGTTGCGGTTGTGGCAAACAATCAAATCACAGAAACGTAAGCACGTTACACAATTGTGTTTCAAACACCTAAGGCAAGGTTACAACATTGTGATAAACACATGACTTTTAAACAATTAATTTTGTTTTAGAAACAGTTCAAGGTTAAAACGTATAAATTTCACATATCCAATATTTGCAATCACACACACAGAGGTCCAACGTAATGTAATATCAACAATACTCTTTCACACACACAGCGGTCACGACGCACTTTACAGTATATTTATTCTTGCCGTGGAAATACAGATTTATCACAGCATCGTAACTTGCCTAAGTAGGTTTAAAAAACACGGGTACGAACTTGACGCTTTGTTCAGAAATACACCATGTCATGTCGCCGTCGCGAGTTGCCACTTCTGCCAACTTCGGATTTGTAACCATCCCGCCATCACATCTAACTATATTATAATAAGTATTCAAACAATAAAATCTCGTTTAGGTTGTAAATTACAAATTCAAAAATCATTATCTTTGCTGTAATAAGTATGAAATATACTAAAATTGAAAACATGAATAATTTTCTTTCTACTACATGCGGTGTAATTTACGCTGATATTTTTAACTGTAACAATAAAATAGGTTTCCTTTGGTGCTACCTGAAAATTCAAATTAATTAATCGGCAACATTTAATTTACAAATAGTATACCAAAAAATAGGTTAAAACAATATTTTAACTGTGACCTATTTCTTACTAGCCGTTGCCAACACATCACTGCTCTCACTGTTTTAAATTTGTATTTAATACAAAATAAATATGACAAGTTATAGAAAGAAGATATTAAATTAAAGTTTCATGTATTCAATAATACAATACTTTAAAGTTAATCATGGTGATAAATATTTGTGGTATGCAAGTTATTGAACAAACAGGTTGACATGTTACGCCTATGGTGATTTTTCAAAGGTTTGTTTCAAAACTTCCGAAGAAACCGTGAGTGGACTATAAAAGGTGGAGTTGTGTTTTTTTTCTGCTTGCGTGCCCATTAGTGTCAAAATTGACTGGCGCTGCTACCATGGGGTGGAGCGTAGAATGTGCCGGGGCGTGGAATGTGCCGTTCTGCGCGTGTGTATCTCAGCAGACAAGTGCAGCACGAGATAGAGAAACGCACCAGCAAAGGTGGCGCTGTAGAACAGCTGTCATGTTGAGCGCCGTCGCGTTATGTTTATTTACTGCCATCTATTTCTGCGTGGTGGTGTACTCTTTGCTCGGGTCGGTTCTCCCCTCCTTTTTCCTTCCTGTTCTCCCTCCCTGCCTTCCCCTTTCCCCTTCGTGCATCATAACTTGATTGGCCATGGTAGTTTATTTAAGGCCTTGCACGGCCCCACTTTTTTTTACGCCCCTCAGACGTCTGCTACATTACTTCGCTACCTTACGCCTGCTAGATGTCCGTTTGCACCTGATGGCTTAGCCGCACTTCACCTCGCCCAGCAGAGGTCAATGCCATAATCATGTTGTTGAGCTGATGTTTCTTTCTTTCAAGCTATAGAGCGATGGGGCACTTAAAACTGAGCCGTGGAAAACATTAAAGTTTGCGGTAGGGTTTTTAAGTAATTTGGTAATTTGTGTGGCATAGTTGTGTTGTACCTTGGGTGTGCAGTAGCGCTAGTCCATTTCAGAATTTTGGTTTCGGCTTAATTATGGTGTCATGTTGCTGTCTGTCCTTTTTTTAATGTGTCGTGTTCGTCTTTGTCCGCTGCCCAAGTTTAATAAATGTTTGGTGTTGCACTGTTTCCACAATTTCGTTAGGGCGTAAATATTTTTAAGTGTTAGTTGTCCGTTATTGTCATTTTTATCAGTCGGAGCTGTGACGTGTCCCTTGCGACTGTCTTCCACCGTAATTGTTTTTAGTATAATTTTAAAGGAAAACGTGATGGGCAATTCTCTGCTGTCGTTTCTGTTAGTTTTAAAGTTAAATGGGCCCCTAGGGTATGTACCAAGTCAAGAAAGAATGGAAATGTTTTAAGGTTGTTATTTGGTACAGTAAAGTTTGGATCACTGTTAATTTAAAAGCTTGTTGTCGTGGAGCAGAGATGCATTTTATATCATTTGGTTTTGTTCCGGACATCCGGATCGCACTTGAGGTCGACACTTTTCCCGGAAATATTGTCATCTTTGTATGACAACACACATGGTTCCTGCGAACATTTTCAGAGCCAGTTGAATCAATTGAGGAAGGAGTTCAGTGGCATAATTAGTCCGAAAATAGGGAAATGTGATGTATTTCCGTACAAGTTCTCCCTTACGGATGACATCCTGGTATGCAATCGTCATTTAAAATTACCCCCCCCCCCCCCCCCCCCCCCCCCCCCCCCCCCCCCCCCCCCCCNGGCGTTATTGTTCCATCGAAGTTTGATTATTGTACCCCTCGTTTTCTGGTACGTAAGGGGTATAGTGACAAATATTGATTGGTTGTCAATCATTCGCCGTGAAATAAGAAAATTCATAAAGATCCTTTTCCGTTGCCAACCATTGATTGTGCTCTTCAGCACAGGTAAAGCCTGTGTTTTTTCTGTTTTAGATTTAAACAATAGTTTTTGTGAGTATTTGTTGGACCCCTCTTGCAAATAATATACTGCCTCTAGTACTCCGTCGAGCCAATTCAAGTTTACTCGTACTCGAATGGGCTCGAATTTTGGTAGCCAAGCCTTGTCAATGGTGTTATATTTTGTATTGTCAGAATTTAAATGTAAGTTTGTGTTCAATTACAGCGATAACATGATTGTGTACAGTGATGATCTGGAAGCCCATCCCCCCCATTTGCGTCGGGTGTTTCTTATAAAATGCGGGAAGTAGCGTTGCCTGTGACATGGTGACATTGGGGTTTAAGTAAGGTCAGGTTTTTATGTTATTTACACTGTGTGGGTCAATTGATGAGTGATCCTGATCGTGTGGTGCTGATTTTTAATTACCCTCGCCCAAGAACTCAGAAGGAAGTTCAAAAGTGTTCAGGTCTTCTGAGCTCCCGATTCATTGAACACTTTTCTGAATTGGCTGCATCATTAAATTTTTTTGAAAAGGAAGGAAGTTAGAGTTTACGTGGGGGGAAGGAAGTTAGAGTTTACGTGGGGGGAAGGAAGTTAGAGTTTACGTGGGGGGAAGGAAGTTAGAGTTTACGTGGGGGGAAGGAAGTTAGAGTTTACGTGGGGGGAAGGAAGTTAGAGTTTACGTGGGGGGAAGGAAGTTAGAGTTTACGTGGGGGGAAGGAAGTTAGAGTTTACGTGGGGGGAAGGAAGTTAGAGTTTACGTGGGGGGAAGGAAGTTAGAGTTTACGTGGGGGGAAGGAAGTTAGAGTTTACGTGGGGGGAAGGAAGTTAGAGTTTACGTGGGGTCAGGAGCAGGAATTGGCCTTTACTGTTTTGAAAGAAAAGTTGTCTTCTCCTCGGTTATTACACCTACCGGACTTTTCCCGCAGCTTTGCAGTGCATGCTGATGCATCGTCGCAGGCTTTAGGTGTTGTTCTGAGTCAGCGGACTGATTTGGCCCGTATTGCCTTTGCCAGTCGTAGCCTCACTGAACTGGAGCGTAAGTTGGGTATATATGAGAAGGAAACCTTGGCTTGATTATTTGGGTTGGAAAAGTTTGCATCGTATATAGAGCACGATGAGCGTGCTCTATATACGGATAATCAGGCGCTTGGCTGGGTTTTGAACCACCCTCAACAGCTGGGTAAGCTAGGTCGATGGGTCTTGCGTCTGTCGCGTTTCCGCTTTAAGGTCCGTCATGCTCGCGGTTCTGATAATAAAGTAGCAGACTCTTTCTAGTACGTACAATCCCGTGGACTTTGAGGTGGAAAATGTCCTAGACACACAGGCTTCTTTGAGCACTATACAGGACTTCCCTGAGTGGTTTGTTAAACTGTGTCAGGCTCAGGCGAATGACCCTTCTTGCAACCAGGTTATAATGGATTTAAGTGCAGGAGAGGTGCTTCCCTATGTAGAGGAAAGTGGTTTTTCTATTTCACCGGAAAATGGAAGTGCTCGCAAGATTGTTGTTCTGGAATTGTTAAGGCCCGTGGTTCTCTCCTACTTTCATGATTCGGTGTTTGGTGGGCACTTGGTGTCGGTAAGACTTTTAATAAGATTGCAGTTCAATTTGCCTGGTTTACTTTAAAGGGCGACGCTCCTGATTTTTGTTCGATCCTGCAATGTATGTGAGAGGTGCGACAGACTCGGCACACCGATGGTGGGCAGGCGGTGATGCAGGTACCACAGGCTCCTTGGAGTGTTGTACACTTAGATATTTTTGACCCTTGGTAAGATCTGAAAAGGTCAATGTGTGTTTTTTCATTTTATTCGACACGCTCACTAAATTTGTTATTCTGTTACCACTCCGTAACATGAAGGCTTCTTCTATAGCTAGGGCACTTACCAATCAGGTCTGGAAAGTTTTTATTGCCCCAGTCAAAATTGTCACCGATAATGCTAAATACTTTAC
The DNA here is from genome assembly GCA_002778355.1 of Clitarchus hookeri. NCBI lineage: Eukaryota > Metazoa > Arthropoda > Insecta > Phasmatodea > Phasmatidae > Clitarchus > Clitarchus hookeri. The sequence goes on from NQII01001857.1 coordinate 403,176, forward strand.
CTCTAGTGTTTTCAAAGATGTGTGTTTTCGTTGGGTGATTAAACATTTCACATCGAGCCCTTACTATCCGAGGGGAAATCAGGTAGTAAGGTTTCACAAAAATCTAAAGGCCTGTTTAACCATATTTTACAATCAGGGTCATACCAAGTGGGATGAGGACGTAGATTCTATTAATGTAGGTTTGAATACTTCACTCCACGAGTCCTTGGGAGTTCCACCTTCTCTCCCCTTGGTGATGCTGACCGTGATCATCTGCTGGTCCATCGTAGGCTCGGGGTTGCAAAGCTGCAGGTCGTTGCTAAAATGGACCGGGGTAGACTGCCGGTTAATTTCGAAGTAAGAGACCTGGTCCTTTGTAAGAATTTTTTACTTTGGCAGGTTTGGGGAGGGATTTGACGGGGAAGTTAATACCCTAATTTTGTAACCCTTTTAAGGTCCATAAGTTTTTAGGGCCTAATACTGTAAGTCTTGTTTCATCCAGCTCAAATCGCTCATCCTACAAGGCTTATGTTACGCAGTTAAAGGCTTATGTGCCACGTAATTGATTGTCTGTGGTGTATATATTGCTGTGTTCGACCGGGGAGTTTTTTATCGTACTGTAATGTTTTTTTACACTTATTTTCATTTATGTATTTATTTATTTATTCTCCTGTTGAAGTGATTTGCTCATTCCTTGCACGTGTCTGCTTATACGTGTTTTGGTTCAAGCCGTATACGTATGTCCTTTTAGTGTGTATGTTTGTTAAGTAAACATTAATGATACTTGTTGACTACTAGAATATTATAAAATTCTTATAACATTTTATTTTCAGTGCAGTTTATCCAACATTTTTATGATGGTTTTTATTAGGGAGAAATAGTAGTTGAATAATCTGCAGTAATAATGTTTCTGGTAGTAGAATGTGCAGTATTTTAAAAAACAATTAGCGGGCAAGTGAACCTACCTGTACGTACAAAAGTTATGTTTCTTGCACAAGGAAATCTGGTTTTTCATAAGGAAAATTTGGGGTATTGTAAAATTAACACAATAGTAGAGATAGGGAAAGTTTTTAATTTCTGTAGTTATTTATTTTTTGTCTGTTGAGTTTCTAATAAGCCCATTTTATCGTCCAAAACCTTGACAGATTGTATCAGTGTTGATGATGATATCTTAAGTGCATATAACACCACTCCCAAGGCGAAGGTAAGTCACTATATGTTATTGTTCATTTGTAGGATTTGTTTTCGCCCCAGTTTCCATAAGGAGAGGTGTTTGAAGGGGATAGTGTCAATATTGAATGCAGTAAACAAGTTAATTTACTTCTTGCATAATTTCTGAGATTTGTGATATGTGTTGACTATGTATCTGTGCATTATGTTGGAAGTGGGAGTAAGTTTTAGAAATACATTGTGGTTAAAGGAATAAAACAGCCAGCAGTAAATGTTTCCAGATACCTTTACTTAAATGAAGTAACTTGATCTACAAGGAATAATAAAGTAAATGTGTGAATAGTTGGCGTGACACAAGTCCAACTGCCGTATGTACCAGAGGCCTAGTAATGTCCTTGCAGGGAGGAGAACTTTGCAGTTATTGAAATAAATGGTTAAAGGACATCTCATCTCTTTAGTTGTATGGATATTCAGCTTAGTGATTGACTGAACTGCGTTCACGTGTTGGCTCTTGTGATACAAAGTTTCCTTTTGTTCCACCTGTACAATGAACATGATCCACCAACAGTCGTTACCTCAAGCTGTGCTTTCATTGTTCCGCACTGCCGAGCTCTTTCAGACAAAGATGCCCTAGATGGCAGCTCTTAGAAAATATTCAACGGCAACGCTTACTAATGCATACTTTTTAATGCAGCAATTACCAAATTTGCACTGGCGGCCTTTGTAAGCGTACCACGGAATTGCATGGTAATGTATAGGCGTTTTTGGCCTTGCACTGTTATTCAAACCTTGGACGGAAGCAAATAAGGTGCACGTAGGTATGGTGCATCAAGTGAAATTCCATCTTTGTAATGGATTCTTCGTAGCCAACAGCCTCTTCTACGTTTGCCTCCATCGTTAGTGACTTTGAACCCAAGACTCACCAGGAAGCCAACATTTCTGTGTGTTACCACACCGGCAGCTCGTGGTACACCAACCTTCAACTTGGTATTGAGACTTGTTTTTATACTTTTCTTTTTAAATTAATTTCTATCTTTCTCCAGATGTAGACACAGCATTATCTCTTCATCCCAAAAATGTAATAATTTGTCTTCCTCATTGACTATGCGGACAATACTCTTTGCTACAAACAGTGTGTAAATAAGAGATAGTGGGGCTTTGACAAGGGTGGGACAGTCATTTGTGTAGTGTAATTTGGAGATACGAGCCTGTGGCCAGATTGCAGTTCGCTCCCAATCTTGAGCTGCATGTCGACCAGGCGTGGCTAGAGATAAGGCCGTTATGGTGACATTCGCCTGCAAAGTGTTGCCGGCCGTGCACTTTGCCACTCTTTTACATCACGTCTTCATAACCAAAATAACTTTGACTGCGTATTGTTCTTGGTAAAATAAATTTGTTTGCTGCATCTCATCTCACTTTGAGTTTGTTTTACCTCGCAGATGAAATATTACATCAGAAACTAATGCTTGCTTTAGATATGATGTAATGTCATTGATTTCATATGATCCCATGGGCGATATTATGTTACCATTATTTTTCACATAGCAAAATTTGCAATTGGAACTGTCAGAACTTTTAATTAATTAATTTTAATATCAATAATTATCAGTATATTGAAATATTAAAGAGCACTAGAAGGCAGGACTGAGGAAGGTGCAATAGTAGTTNTTCTGGGTTGCCATGACTTTAAAAACTGAATTTTGTGATTATTACAAAAGTTAAATTAGTTATCTAGTAAGAGTAGAAAAGTTACAAAGTTTGGCAGTTTTCTTTTAAAAAGAAATATTCAGTAAGGAAAAAATGTACTTGTTTCCTCATTTCTTATATTAACACTTATTGCAAATATGAAAGTGCCCTTTTTATGCTGGGATTTCAATAGCGTGACAATTGCGGCACAATGGGCAAGACACAACAAGAATTTGTGTCAACACTAGTTTTACTGTCTCGCAAGACACACTAAATAATTATTATATGTAAATGTTTTTGTGTGTTTACACTCGCCTCTTGTACAAGAGGTGTAGTCCATTCACGGTTTGTTCGGAAGTTTTGAAACGAACCTTTGAAAAATCACCGTGGGAGTAACATGTAAGCCTGTGTTAAATAACTTGTATAACACTGTCGTTAACTAAAGTATTGTATTCTTGAATAAATTAAACTTTAACGTAGTGTCTTCTATAACTTGTAATATTTATTTCATAATAAATACAAATTAAAAACAGTGAGAGCGGCAGTGGGTTGGCAACGGCTAGTAAGAAATAGTTTACAGTTAAAATATTGTTTTAGCCTAGTTTCTTGGTATGTTATTTGTAAAATAAACGCTGCCTATTGATATATTAACAGTTTTAGGTAGCACTGAAGGAAACATATTTCATTGTTACAGTTTAATATATCAGCGCAGATTACCATGCGTAGGGTAGGCCCTAGTGACATGGTGGTATTTTTTTTTTTTTTTGTCAGAGAAAGAAACTATTAGGCGGAGCTTCTCTCTCTCTCTCTCTCTCTCTCTCTCTCTCTCTCTCTCTCTCTNGGAAGTTTCACACGCTAGTAGCAGGAGGGAAATTATACAAGTTTTCAATTTTAGCATATTTAATAGTTATTACAGCTAAAATTTAGAATTTGTAATTAACAACTGAAACGAGATTTTATTGTTTGAATACTTATTCTAATATATTTAGATGTGATGACGGGACGGTTACAAGAGTAACACGAGACTCTGTAAATGGACGCCAATTAATTATGAAATAAAGTCAAGTTCCGGAGTATTTGTTCTATACTTTATTTATCATTTTTAGTGACACAGTTCACATACAAAGTTCAGTTATGCAGAGTACGGACCGTTCACAGGTAAATAGACTATTGTNTTATGCAGAGTACGGACCGTTCACAGGTAAATAGACTATTGTAGATCAGCGCCAGTCGTTTACGAAGTATTACAGTTTCTTAAAAACTGCCCGAAGAAATAATTAATGCAGCTACCTCCCACACCGGCGTAGAAATAAACTCGTAAGTTCAAGTTTGCGGATGTGGGGGGTTAGTGTCACGCCTGACGTGGTCTAGGTGACTGACTTGAGTGGAGACTGACTTCAAACTGCCCTCCAAGGCGACATGCTTCCAACTGCCCTCCAAGGCGACTGCCTTCCCACTGACCTCCAGACCTCTGAAGGGCGACAGGCACATGTGTATTTGTGCTGCCTATCACCCCCCTCTTCTGAGATAAGGGCTTGGCCACGCACACTCTCAACACGTTATCGAAACTGCGTTGTACAAAACTAAAACTGCGCCGTCAACATGCAGATAAACAAACTTCTCGTACAAAACTTGTCGACGCAGTTTGAAAGTTTCTAAATAATGCTGACGCTTAAAAAAAACTGAAAACTACGACGATCAAAACGAAACTGCTAACGTCCGCCCGATAAACGTACTGTCACGGTAAAATGAACCACCACTGCTTTAATTTCAAACCCAATAAAAATATTACGAAGCTAAGGAAAAACGAACGAAAATGAAACACTTGTCCCGAAAATTAAGAATACTGCGTCATTACAGTATGGTGGGATAATACACAATGTGTACACAAGTATAACTTAAGCAGGGTTTTCTAAAGTGCTCAGTTTACCGCGAACAACCTATTGAAGTAGAAAGAGCCTGGAAACTAAGTTGGAGGTGGGTTTATTCATTATCATTATTTGTTTCATCTTTATTTTTTTTCATCCGTAGCATGCTTTCCTATTAACTGCAAATTTTAGTTTGCAAGATTACACGTTATATCTTTAAACTTTGTTTTACTTTTTCAGTATTGCTGTTTTAGTTATTTTGTTATATTTTAATGTTAAGAGTTTATTCATGTATGAATCACCCACAAATATTTGTATGCTGATAGAAGCATATATTTGGTACGTTCCTTGTGTTATTCTGTGGCACATTAAAATAAGTTACAGGTTTACTGTTGCTTCAACACGCTTAAAAAAGTGGCGACGCTTATAGTTTGGCCTTTAATAGTCATCGTGCCTATAAATTCATAGCTAGTTTATTTTATTTAAGGTTGCAAGTAGGTCGCTAGGCTACCAAAAATATATAAAATGACAGGAGATTAAGTACTCAACAGTGTAGTACTTGTCAACAGGCACACACACACAGAAGGTTGACACATTTTACACGCGGTTGTGTGATCGCAACGTTTCGCAGGATAAGCCAACTTCATCAGACGGCGAGTTGTAGGACACTGCAGTATGGTGGAAGGGCGCTGTTAGTAGTAAACCTAGTGGCCAGGTGGCGAACTAGGATGCGGCGGGAAACTTTGCCGGTATAGCTGATGAGTGTGGTTTGGAGCTGTGATTATCTTGTGTTGAGGCCTGGCGGCTGCCTGGATTATATTATATATTGGTGAGCTAATTCCCAGCGTCTGAGTTCTGAGCTATTGCTTGAAGGTGGTACGGCTCTCACAACTCTGGTGCTGTAGCAGGAATCACAATCTGTGTTGTGAGATGCTGCATGTGCTGCAACTGGTTTGTCTTGTAGCTTGTTGATGTGACGAACTACGGCTTGTTTGGTGTCTGCTCTGTGGCCATTCATCCTCTGCCCGAGTGTGTTGGTGGTGAGGCCGATGTAGTCTGCATTACAGTGTTGGCACTGTAGCTGGTAAATCAGATTTTCCATTGCAGAGTTGTAGTTGCCTTGGATGGGGTATGTACGGTTAGTGAGTCTGCTATTGAAAGTTGAGGGTTGGTGGATGGCACAGGAGCCATAGCGTGAGCTATTGCAGGGGTGGGATCCTCTGGGGGTGATAGTTTGGTTGGGATTTGTGGGAGGCTGCAGCTTTGGACGAACCAGTTTGTTGTGGAAGTTAAGTGGCCTTTTGAAAAACCAATCTGGGTGGTTTGGAGAGCCGGTCTTGTGTTTGCGGTGAGGAAGCCAGATTTTTGTATCCAGAGTGGAGAATGGTTCTGAGTTTACTTGGGCCTTCATGATATGGGACCACCAGGGGTACATCAGAGTTGTTGACCTTGGTTTGTGTATTTCTAGTTTATTTTATATTTGACTTATAATTACGAATGTGTACACTGGCCAAAATGAAATAATAGCTATTCAAAGAGGCTTGTACATAAACTGGAATAATAATATTTATACTTTAAAATATTTTATTGTACAGAGTGTGCATAATTTTTTTACGTACAGGCAGCATCACTGGAACAAACTGGTTAAACTTCTATCTCACTCGTAATGAAAAAGAAAGCAACCTTTTAGTACGTAGTGGCATAAAAGTGTATTATCAAAATTGTATAGTAGCTTCAATTCCAAAAATTATTTAATGTAATATCAAAGAGTTAGCCAGCTTTATTTTTCGACTTTACTCCTCTAGTGTGTGAAAGTCTCAGTCATATTTATTAAGTGTTGCAGCACATTGCATAGTTTTTATTTAGCTATTGTAATTTGTTTCGTAAGCTTAAGAAGGAACGCCTAGTGTTGCTTATTTGGCGTATGAATTTAAAGTAACTCTGTTGATATTTACTTTTCTTGCATAAAAGTAGATTTTTAAAAATATATTTTACTATAAGTGGCAGTAAATTACTACTTTCTTTCAAAGTCTTGCCTACATGTTATGATAATTGTAATAATATTCACAAGAAATCAACAAGAGTCTGTTCTCCACCCAAGCAGATTTTAAACACTAGAATAATCTGAAATAAAATATGCCTCCTTCCCACATTAATGCACGCGGAAAAACAAACCACGTAGGTCAGGCAGAATAAAGAATCTCACGCTGAAGGATGGATCCGCACTGGAAAATGTAGCTTTCTACGCCCAAGCTTTGTTATCTGTATCATTGCTCTATTCTATTGCCTGTGTCAAGTTTTACATCTTGTTATGGGTCCAACTGTTTTTATGGCAGTGTGTATTTATGATTCGCATGTATTAAATATTTTTATTGTTTTTCTTCCACGTTTATTATTTTGTAAATATTGGGGGGAATGTGCAGATATTACTTTTTGCATGTATTAGTAGACGGAGTTGCGGCTTGTAGATTCTTGCAGGCGGGGTTGGCGGTTGGCGCTGCCAGGAGTTGTACGTTGTGTGCTGGCCAAAGTTTCGGCACGTTGATTGTACATACATCGGCCAGTAAAGCGTGATTCAGCAACTGATGTCAGTTTTCTGTGAAATGGTTTTTAAAGCTTGCTGCATGTCTCGTTCGTAATTGATGGAACAAGAATATGCTTTTACTGTCTGCACGGCTGTCTCAATATTATGGACCACCCCATAGTATCTGTTAAAACATATACATCCTTACTTAAGTGTTCATAACACTGATTATGTAGGTAATTTATTGTGGGCAAGATATTTGTTCACATTGATGGTATTAATATCGCTAGTAATTTAAAACAATTGATGTATGTTAATATGGTAATTTAAACTATATCAACATTGCCGATCATCTCAATTGCATGGAAGATGTCGATATCGTAGGAAACATCGGTAATATAGAAAACATCAAAAGTATGAAAACTTTTATATGGTAGAAAACATTGATATAGAATACGTGTATAGTATAAAATACGTTTATACCATAGAGGACATCAATAATATCAAAGGCATAGATGAGGGATGGGAATCAAAAGCAAAAATATTGATATTACGGTATCGATACATCAGAAGATCACAAATATTTTTTGTTGATATATTGACTTAAAATTATTGATATTTCACATATGTGATTATTGATATTTGCACCCATAAATTTGATGAGTTGCCACTGTGAATCACTAGTTTAGAGCAAATCTTACACTGTGCAGTCATTCTAGACTCTCTTAAGAAATGTAACCACCCACCGTTGCGTAGCGTAGCCATGAACAAAGAAATTTGCCACAAAATAAGTAATTAAACACTATAGTTATATCTTTTATCATCGCCCACTTNGTAGCCATGAACAAAGAAATTTGCCACAAAATAAGTAATTAAACACTATAGTTATATCTTTTATCATCGCCCACTCGCTACTCTTCACTGCACCGCAAAGCTAACTAGCGACTAAACAAGTTGAATTTGGCCATTTAAAACAGTTAGCCTATATTTATAAATTACGCCATAGCCATTTCAAACAATTCACCAATATTAAGAAATCACACCATTTAAACTATACACTTTAGTTGGCATTTTCAGCACACCTTGTGGCAAACCATTGTAAGATTTATATTCCTAATCTATAGTAAAATAAACGTTAACCATGGCCCATAATGTAAGTATNGTGGCAAACCATTGTAAGATTTATATTCCTAATCTATAGTAAAATAAACGTTAACCATGGCCCATAATGTAAGTATAATAATACACAGTTTTAGAGAGTATTTAATTACAAAGCTCTAGGCACCGTATCTTGTGGTCACAATAATGCACACAATACAATCGAAACATTTGCTTCTATATATCATAACCAAATGATGATAATTGGTTTCCTGGTGACGCTAATGGCTTAAGCCGGGTTTACAATAAAAAAAATTATGCGTTTTGCAATTAATATTTTAATTCTTAATTCCAGCCAATGGGAACAGGCGACAAGTCTGCCATGTTTATTTTGATTCTAACCTAACTTTGTAAATCATGACCATATTTAAGCAAATCATACTTCAAAGCAGACATATCACAGAAGCTTATTTTTGTGAACAAAAGTAATCTTAAGCATGTGTACAAACGCATATTTTTATACCTACATTACTTTAAATAGTAGTTTCCCGCCAGCAACACCCACTGCTATGTTCTGGTTGGTCACATGGCCTCATAAGTTTCACTTAAGATATAAAATAAAACTATTTCTTTTAACGCTTAAGCAAACCCCAGCCTACATAAACGACCTGCTGTCGATATTGTCTAGGTACAGAAAAGTGCGAGTAAAGTTCAGTTCAAGAAGAAAAACGGGGGCATAAAGAACGTTTACGTAACGAAATGTGTTCTTTATGGCGTGGTTTGTGATGATCATATTCATAAACAGCCCTGATGTACGTGCACGAACCGTGCTATCAGAATATCCACTTTAATTTTGATGCATACACATACGTTGAGTACACACTACCCACCGTGAACCGACCTTTTAACTGTTGCGATCCAATATCGATACGATTAACTTGATTTGTAAGGACGCATCGAGTGCATTCCCGCCCACGGCCTCGCTTACACCTGGCCAGGTCCTAGCGGGCGTGGGCGGCTCGCAGGTTGCCGTCGCCGATAGGAATGCCCCCCTCCCCCCTCCACTAAATGTTGGTAACCTTGGTCCGCGTTGGGGTGGGATGTCGAAACTGGAGCCGCCCAGTGTTGCCAACCGTAGCGGGATTCCGTTACGCATTGCGATATTTAAACCTTTGAGACAAAGCTGCGAAAAGTGATACACAGATAATGCAGTTGCTTTCCAGCGATCTGCCCGCAACCTTCCGTCCCCTCCCCCATGCTAATAGGTGATTTACAATGAATCGGAGCAAAGGGAGGTATAACTTTTAAGCTTTAACATTATTTTTAATTAGCTNGCTAATAGGTGATTTACAATGAATCGGAGCAAAGGGAGGTATAACTTTTAAGCTTTAACATTATTTTTAATTAGCTAGTGTTTTGATATTTTACTAATTTTGTAAACATGTATATTGTGTGCGACGACGACCACGTAATTCAGCCCCTGCCACTGTCGCGTTGAAGACAGTGGAATGTTCAGAATTCATCTTTATTATGCAATGAATGTGTGATAACTTCACTCTTCTTACATTATCACCAGTTACCATAAAGGTAAGTTGGTTTTTTTCTCTCGTAATAGTTGCGTAGTAGTTCTTCGGTGGCCGCCGTTCACGACAGTTCGAATCTCTGGACCGTGACGTCATGTGCGCGCGGCGTTGGACCGTTTGGCGAGTTTACTGGACCCACGTATTTTGGAAATTTTGTAGTCGTATTTGTTCACACATTTAGTTTTTCGAGAGTTATAGTATTTCTGGCTGTATAAGCTTGTATCCTTAGGCCAGGCGCATTTTGCTCCGAATTAAAGTAAAGTAAAAAGAAGAAATAGTTGTGTAGCGGAATTTTCACTAGAGCCGTAGCGAAATCGCGTCTTCCGATGTTGGCGAGACTGGAGCCGCGAGTGCGCGGGCCGTACTGCCGCCGGCACAGCTGTAATTACTGTACCCTTGATCCTGCGTGCGTGCACAAGATGGCCGCTGCTGTAGCCAGTCCACTCGCTCCGCCGCAACATGGCGCGAGCTTCCTTGCAGTCCGTCGGCCGGCGCTCGCAGCGGCTGCTATTTCCGCTCAACTCTCCACTCCCTCGTTCACCCGGTAGCGCGTCTGACGTCATCTGACGTGCCGGAGCGCTTCTCCAGCGGCCCGAGAGTGCGAACCCGTATACGCATCGCGAGATCACGTTCGTAGAGAAGCGATGTTGTACGTGTGTGAGGCTCGAGCAAGAACGCCTCGTGTTTCGTTGCCGCCGCGTCTTGAAGAGAGTTTGGTGGCGAACGCAGGCCGCTGGGAGCAGGGGATATCGTCGGAGGTGCTGGGAACTCGCCGACGTATGCTGGCCGCCTGCCCCGGGCGAGACAGCGTGCCTACACGTAGTCTGGAGTGACAACGCCGTCGTGCCTTGTGACGGGTGAGCTGGCCCCGCACGGCAACAGGTGTTGGGTTCTCCTTCCTCCCCTCTGCCATATGCGATCCTGCACTCCCGCCGGCGTCGCTTTGCAGTCCCCGCTAGTTAATAGCGTGGCTTAGTTGCAGTGTTCGATAAAGTCACGTGTCCCGAATTAAACTAAAATTACGTATTTGGTGTTTTAGTGTCTTAAGAAAACTTAACTAAATTACCTAATCGCAGCCATTGCTTTAAAAGTGACTCCCGACGCCTTCCGGATTGGAATTTACTAAATATTAAATTACTAATATACGAAATGGTTTAGTTGAACACCGCCTTTTTTTTTTTTTTTTTTTAAAAGGGTGTACTTACTACTTTAAAGTAATTTAGTAAAGTTTGAAGTATGGGTGACATTCCCCATACCTCACATCTACCGTGAAGTGACGTCTTGGTAATTGTATACTAATGTGACAATCGTGTATTAATTCTTGCATGCCCGTTGTATGAGGGTAGTCGTTGCACTGGCGGTGCAGTAATTAAAGTAGTGCGCAGTGTTACAAACTGTAGTATATTTATATTATTTGTCGTATGCGGTACAAAGAGTTAATATACTAAGGGGAGCACAGATTGACGAATGGCGACTCTGAAAACACGCAGTTCATCTTTGGAACGGAATAGAATATCTTTGCTTTTTCGCGGCCGGGGTTACCGGATATTGCTCAGATTTGACTTCCATTGCGCGTTTCCACCCTTCTGACTCACATATGTACCGCAATCGGCTATGCAGTAACGGCAATAGGCCCGAACAAAATGCTATTAAATTAAATTTTACGTCTAATGTCACAAATTATCGTCATTGTCGTGCTTAAGCTGTGATTTTTCAGATTTAAAAGTTGATTACTGTGTTCATATGTTAGCATTCTTGCCAAACTATTGCAATGTAAAATGTTTCGCCATAGTATTTTTTTTTACAAAACCCCTTAAAGGTAGTATAATGTTGTAAGGTGTGTGGTACTGTACGTTCAAACTACTAGTATTGTTTTTTTAAGGCCCTGCAAAATGTTTCCTTTGCGGCAATTGTTATCTTTCCGCCGCTGTGCAACATAAATATTGCCATACGACTGATAAACACGGTGTATACATTCCACCAATCCTAAAAGTAAACGCCCGAGGCTGCAATAAAGCATATTTATGAGTAGTTGATGCCTGTGGAGGGCCTTAGTTGGCAACACTGTCGGTGTGGCGAGTAGTGTGCGTGGGCGCACAGCGCAGGTATCGTNTGCCTGTGGAGGGCCTTAGTTGGCAACACTGTCGGTGTGGCGAGTAGTGTGCGTGGGCGCACAGCGCAGGTATCGGTAGGACGTGCAGCAGACTGTTTCCCTGCCAGGTTAAGAACCCTGTGCCCTTGAGCCTAGCGCTAGGCGGCCATATTGCCACCGTCTGCCTTAACTTGAACACTGGCAGTTTTGTCTGACCACACACTACATTCGCTGTAAAGTGAGCTCTTTCGAGGCCCTACTTACTTTTTCCCTATCGGCCATTTTTATCATTCTACCACTTTTNTGCCTGTGGAGGGCCTTAGTTGGCAACACTGTCGGTGTGGCGAGTAGTGTGCGTGGGCGCACAGCGCAGGTATCGTCACTCCGCGGTAGGACGTGCAGCAGACTGTTTCCCTGCCAGGTTAAGAACCCTGTGCCCTTGAGCCTAGCGCTAGGCGGCCATATTGCCACCGTCTGCCTTAACTTGAACACTGGCAGTTTTGTCTGACCACACACTACATTGTATATAGGGTGTTCGCTGTAAAGTGAGCTCTTTCGAGGCCCTACTTACTTTTTCCCTATCGGCCATTTTTATCATTCTACCACTTTTNTTCGCTGTAAAGTGAGCTCTTTCGAGGCCCTACTTACTTTTTCCCTATCGGCCATTTTTATCATTCTACCACTTTTTTTTTTTTAAATATTACCTTGCCAGTGATAAAATACCAGTGTATATATTTCACCGGACTCGAAAGTTAACGTATAAGGCTACAATAAAAATATTTATTGATATTATTCCAGATGAAGAGGGCTTCAAAATGTCCTTACTTTACCGTGCATAGCAATTAAGATGCCCGCCTGCGTCCCAGCCCCCCTCTTATACTTTTGCAAGAGAAGCGCGGGAGCTATATGGGTGACACTGGCACGCGCTACGAGCAGGACTCTCAACTGGCGCGCGGTGTTCTCGTGGTGCTGCGTCTACCCGTGGGACTATCAGCGCTGATCCTGTAATGTTATTGACGAGAAGTCTTATACAGGCGCCTATCGTAGTCAGACTCTGTCAGGCTAGTATGTTTTATGACCCGGCAGGTTTGAAAGAACAGTTTTTAACTATAGGCTATGTGAGCACTTTTGAAATCTCTCTCATTTGGAATAATAGTCAAATGTGTTTTATTGCAGCCTTTAACGTTAACTTCCGAGTGTGGTAGAATACTGTGTTTATTACTTACATGGCAATATTTATTTTAAGAATGTGGTTAAGGGATCAAATATGGTTGAAAGAATAAAGTAACTAGGGCTGACTTTACCGTGAACAGCTTGTATATAGGAGTGCTCCAAAATAATATTTACGGCGTGCTTGAAAGTACTTTTCCTTCCTCGTCTAGGGTATGATTTCTTTCCTTAAGTAAACTGACTGGAGGGCACGTCTAATAACTGTCAAACCCCAGTATTGCCAACACTGTGGTGTAGTTACAGCTCCAGGCAGGTGGAACATGTAAAGGCCGTGTTACAAGAGTCCTATAACATTCCTGTGCTGCAGTTCACACAATACAACCGGATGTTTTTCGTTTCTTGGTTAATAGTTTTTTTTTCACTTCCATGTTGTAACTTTTGACGTAGTTACTTTCAGTCGTGTAAGTTGGCCAACTTGTTATATATTTAACCTCCTTCATTTTATCAAATACGCTTAGACTTTTTTGTTTTTATGTAGATATCTCATTAGTAAGCAATCGTGATGAATACATAAATATTATTTTAAGCTGTTGCAGTTCTCTCGTTCACAAACTACGTGCTAAAGAAACATACATGAGAGAGGAAAAATAGTAATTGGAGTAAAATTTATGTTCAGCTTTGTCACCGTAAATGTACAGTCTTGGTATTGAATTAGACGTGTGTAAGAAAGACTTCATTAGCAGGAGCGAATCTAGAGACCTTTAGATTCGTGAAGTTGGAAGGGGCACACTCATAATTTTAGGTAGCAGCATTAAATTAATCAGGTCAAGTCTGCAATTAAAACAATTCTGATATTCGTTTCCGTTTGAAAACATTCAGAGTACCCCNCCCCTCCACACAATCTGGTTATGCAGCTATACTTTGGCAGTGCTTATGGGTATTATGTTCAAGGACCATTAGCCAGCACCATTGTATGGAAAGTATTCAACTATTACTGTTATTTGCTAGGTTATGTCGATTGTAGCTTGGACTTTAAACATTTTTTTCAGGTACAGAAACATTGACGTTCTTAGGTTGGCGATGCCTATTGATTTACAGTGACTTTACACCGAACTACGTCAAGTTAAGGCAAAACCGGCTGACAATAACGTAGTGTAACTGGCATAAAACACAGCGTAAGAAAATCTACCGTCTACAATCGGTGTAACGATAAATGATGACGCTTAAGTTGTCCAATTAGAGTACGTCAATAAGAAATAACTTTTGGACGGGAGGGAATTTTGTTGTTCGTGTTTTTGCAGCTCTGATATTTAATGTTTTGGCTAACGAATGTCAGAGAATGGATGGAAGCATAACCTCTACATATGTTTTCAGTATCGCGTCGTAAAAATGCAGATAAATTGGCGGATAGTTGACATATCTCCACATACTGACCGTGTTGCTTTGGTATACATGGCTGCTGTTGAGTAATCCACTTCGCCGCTGTTTGAAAACATCCATCACGAAAGGCGATGCCAGAAACAGAAAAGTACTTCGTAGGCGGCAACATAGCTATATCTCTGATGTCTTGCAATCTGAATGACTGGCGTAGAAAACGTACCATAAGAAAGTGAAAGATGGCCTTCTCTAACGCCACGCTACGTACATATGCGTGCATTGTAGACGCTACCATTCAACTGCAGGTATTCAATGCCGTGTTATAACGCCACGCCGATTGTAGACTGACCCTTACGCCGGTTATGCCACGCCACAAGTTAGTCGTAGACGCTGGTATTCACTTCCTTGCGCTACGCGTTATGTTAACTCTACGCTAATTACGGACTGGCCTTTATCCCGCAGTTCTTTGTCATTTGAACCAGGAAGCTGCCGCGAGCACATTAGGTTAATTCGATATTTAAATGTATTCCGGAGTTCGGAAGAGAAGCTAAGATACCGCAAGACTAATTTGTACCCAACGTACAAGTGTGTCAGATTAAGACGTAGCTAGCGTCACTCACTATGTCCAATTATTTCATGTCCTGCCGATAAATGTTAAGTAACGTTTAAAAAAATGCTACATTAGAAGTTTAGTTATTTGCCGTACTCTGCCGAACATACATGTAATCAGAACTAGCGACGTATAATTTTGCCACAAATAGCATAATATAATTTCTAAAATACCTACACGTTCGTATCTTTTCACAACTACTAAATAACAGGTAGTAAAATTAAGTACAGAAAATATTAAACAACTCGTAAAATGTAAATTTTCTTTGCTCAGAAGTTTTTAATAATAGCTCTGAAAAAACCGACGACTTGAAAAAGAATGATTTGTGCATAGAAGGTGAAGGAAGCCCTGCAATCTCGCAACACCCGTGGGAGGACCATAGTCCACTCACGGTTCCTTCACACTTTGTGAATAGAACCTTTGAGAAACCACCCCGTGTGTGACGTGATTTGTTACTAAGTTGCAAGCATTTTATACTTGTGAAAAGATATAAATACTTTTATATCAAATTAAGTTTTTTATAATATTTAATCTCGATATATTATTTTATTATAATTAACGTGAATAAAAACTGGGGGGAAATAGATGTGTTGGTAACGTCTGGCAAGAAATAATTCTTATGCAAAATATGCTTGCCCTAAGTGCGTACGAATGCGGTGCGCTTTGCCTTTGGTGTAGTTTTCCAGACTAGGTTAAGCTTGCTTCTACTACGCGTTGGAAAGACCGGCAAAAGGAAAATTTTCGCCACTACGGTGGCGCTAGTGTCGCACGTGTACCATATGTTCTATGTTAAAAACAGGATAGTTGTAATAATCATAAATCCAATGTAAAATAACTTCATATCTAAGTGAAATCGTTCTATTTTATTATTCACGTAGCATAAAATTTTAGTTAAAATTAACTTTTTCTATCGCTGCTCACCTGGCGGTGGAATTTTTCCCTATGCCAGTCTCTGTTAAAAGAAATCTGGTTTTGTTCCTAACCTGAGTGGAATAAACCTTAACTCGGTTAAGCTTTGCTTCCATGAGGCGGAGGAATATTGTGGGTGTAGAACCTTATGGGAGCTTCAGTGAAGTAGGATGTTACCGTGAATGGACTATAATTAATAATTTTTCTTGAGGCCGGACAGTAATGTTGGCATATATAGGCTATTCAAGGTAAGTGAGCACTTTTGAAAGCCCTCTCATTTGGAACAATAGTCAATAAATAAATTTTATTTTAGCCTTTGACGTTACTTCAGAATTCGGTGGAATATACACGTGTTTAACACTTACATGGCAATATTTATTTTAAAAAGGTGGTTAGTAGAGGGATTGTAGGGATTTGGCACATCGGGACCTGGGACCGGAGCTGTTCGTGCTCTGTCATTCCGGTCGGCCGGCGGCCATAATGTATTCAGGCGACCTTGAAACCTAAAAATTTTATTAAAAATAAATTTATTTTAAAAAATATATAAATTTCCTGTGAGGTCCTCCCCTTCCAAACATACACATTCCACCATCTTGGTATGTGCAGTCCGCCATATTGGTTTTTCTGTTTGTCATTTTTTTTTATACATTACTGGAGTTAGTCTCTCACCATCGTTCGACCGCCGTATTGAATTTCATATGTTTTCATCACCTAGGTAGCACTAGTGTATTTATTAATTTACCCACCAGGCAGCAGCCATATTTGATTATGTTTATTAAAGTATAGGTGGTGCTGACGGCACCCTCCATGTTAGATTCTATTTTCAACAAATAGCTGGTGTTAATTTCTTGATTTCACTTCCAGGCGAGCTGCCGGTACCCGCTCATTCTGACGATTTAGCCGCACAGTAAGGTGACAGGAAAATCTGTAATTTTCCATTCTAGTTTTTAAAAAAATTATTACTCCAATCAGCAGTATACCAACCATAAATTATTAAATCGATATTTCTTTGAATAAGATCTTTAATTAACACCGACCAAAAACGTTTTTCGTTTTAATGCTAATTAAATTACCATTGAAAGTGAGTATTTATTCTGTTACCCCTCACACCACCACTTTAGTCCGACCAATTATTCACCATCGCTTAATCCCGTTTCACTACCGCTAATGTTTTCAGCATTATTCTCCAGAGCATGATAGTGTGGGGAAAGTATTTCTTGGGAACAATGTCGACCCTCGGCACAGTTTCTCGTCTCATGCCAGAGGTGAGAGATCGCTCTCTCACCCCTCGTCTTTTAGCATTCTGACTGGTAAGGTCAGATATTTAATTCCATCAGGTCGCAGGACATTATCAAGCGAAATAAAACATCAGCTTAAATTTAGAGTATCGGTTCGGGCCAGCTAGTCTCTGGAGGAATATATAACCTCATAAAATACGGTACTAGAACTTAGTTTTTTGAAATGTATATATTTACCATCGACCTAATTTGCAATGACGTTACCTCAGTACCCGTGCCGCTACTGTAACACTTCGTTTGCATTCACCAAATGTGCTCGAAGACACGAAAAGTATGGATGTTCGAATAATGCAGATAGAGTGACATATGAGTGTGGAAACTGTGGCATGGCATTTGCTAGGCGCGATAACTTGCAGAGGCATACAGAAAACCTGCGTAGCTGTTGGGCCTCCACCTGCTAAAATCTGTCGTTTACAGTCTCCATCACAGCAGAGTACGAGTGTACTTCCCACAAAACCAAGGGTTCAGGATGAGCATCCACCATCGTGCCAGCGACCAACACGACCAAGAATCGTGGCAGGGTCTGGGTTGGTTAATGTCAATGGTTTCGTGGAGGTCCAAACTGCATTCTATCACAGTCTAAATACCTATGTCTCCACAACGAGAGCGGGTATTCGATGGATGTTTGCACATGTTTAGCTCTAATGCGGCAAAACATCGCCGTTGGCTCTCCACATAAACACGCAACCAATAAAATGTAATGTATGGCTCGAACGCAGCTTTGCCAAACCAACACCATTCAACGAAAGGAAGGTATTCGAATCAAGGCCAGATATCTTAAATACTGTAAACATTCATACTGTAAATATACGTCACGAGAAAGAAGCATACAAACAGCGTGTTTCGGAGTAAATANTTAGCTCTAATGGGGCAAAACATCGCCGTTGGCTCTCCACATAAACACGCAACCAATAAAATTTAATGTATGGCTCGAACGCAGCTTTGCCAAACCAACACCATTCAACGAAAGAAAGGTATTCGAATCAAGGCCAGATATCGGAAATACTGTAAAACTTCATACTGTAAATATACGTCACGAGAAAGAAGCATACAAACAGCGTGTTTCGGAGTAAATATTAACGAAAAAACAATCACCGAGTACCCCTTCCCCTCTAAACAACATGCCCCCCCCCCTCAGATAAACATTTGTTTAAAATTCAAGTTTGAAAAATTCATGTGCCGTGTACGGATGCGTTATGCAGTTTCTATAAAGTAATCTTTACTCGAAAAACCCAAAAACAGAGTAAAACCACTTAGCTACCCCCCTCCCCCGCGGTATGCGATATGCACATGGAAGTAGCCCGTGCATTCCTCCTCATCTAGGCATAGACGCTCATCATTAAAAACATTTCCTCCCGAGTTTAAAATCAGTACATTGGGGAATTTAGGTAGCGGGAAAAAATACCCATATAGCTAATCCACGTACGGCGATATTTCTAGCACACATTGCCAGCATATGAAACTCTTTGTACGCATAAATAATGCACGTGTAGTGAGTTTTACAGGGAAAAAAAAATATATCGCGAGGAGACGCTAGCGTAAAGGTACACCCACACCACAAGTACAATTGTCTTCGGCAAATAAAATTTCAGTATTTTCATACATTCGTGTGCGCTCGCCCCATTTGGAAATATATCCGATCTGCGGTAAAACACCCCCNCGTTTTCTATCCGTCCAGAGTGTCACACTCTGCTACGTGACTTTAGCCGAATGAAAAGTGACATTGGAACATGTATGTGTGGCCTCTATGCCAGCAGCAGTCTATAATATTCACTCTTTATGAATTACGCGATCTAAAACAAATTGTTATTCCCGAGATGGTAGTCCGCCATGCAGATTGATAACACAATGCGTATTCCGGCAAAGACACGCGCATACAGCTCTCATTCTCCACCCTTCAAACTCGTCGAAATATATAAAGAAAGACTTCACGAGTGCAAAAGCCTATTGCAGCCAGTGCATTACGGAGACCATTACATTTTAGAGTTATGTTAATCTCCTTCTAATGCAGAAAATTAATTCCATGTACAATTTTTTTGGTAAATAAATTCTGGCTCGAACTCCACCTGTTATTTCGTATAAATATTTTATTCCGGCGAAACCAAAGATACATTGTGATTTTGTGAAACTAAGAAATAAGAGGGGGAAAAACTGTTACTCTCCACTTGCTCATACGTCAAACACACACACACACACACACACAAACTCTCTCTCTCTCTCTCTCTCTCTCTCTCTCTCTCACACACACACACACACTCACTCACTCACTCACAGCCCGAAACTTCGGAATTGCAGGCGAGACTGATAGACGCAATAAAACTATGAAGAGAAAAGCATACTTAAAGAAGTGATCACAAGTCCCATAACAGAAGTAAAAGGGAGGTACGTGCAGTCGTAATGTGAGCTCGCGCACACCTCCAGCCTCGCTGCACCAGGTGTTGAACTGGACTCTGCCCTAGCGCACTGTCCGCCGGGGGGAGGCTTGTCGCTCCAGCAGCATGTTTTGTTTCTCACACACGCCAACTTCAATTCATAGGATAATAAACACAGATCACGTCTACACACACAAGTCAACGCCAGGGGAGACCCATGTTCAGGGGGAACCGGGTTCGATTCTCGACTAGTTCAGCAAAAATTTTTTAAAAATCACTCCAGGTGAATGTCGTGATGGTTTCTTGGCCGAGTCCTTACTCGTTCCCGTCTACCTAACCAACTCGCTCCGTCTCAAAAAACTGTTGTAAACTTTACATTTTTATTACAATTTTAGCTTGCTCACCACCTAAAAAAGGAAATATTACGCTATGCTACTATTTTACGTTAGTCGAATAGGTGTACACTAACGAGAAAAATATCCGAGTCTAGAATGGCAGAATGGACAGATCGCCAAACTAAAGATCATATTTTTTGTTTTTTCATGTAGCAAAGCGAAGATATTGTTTTAAAAAAAATTTTGACTAGAAAAAAATCGAATGGGCTGTATTAAAAAGTGACTCTTAACACCACTCGTGTTGTTTTTTTCCCACTTATAAAGGAAATTTACATTTTTACGGCACACCCCTGAACGAAGAATTAATCTTCTAAGGACCTCGTACGTAAGTGAGACNAAAGGAAATTTACATTTTTACGGCACACCCCTGAACGAAGAATTAATCTTCTAAGGACCTCGTACGTAAGTGAGACGCAATCATACGATTAAAAAAAAAAGAGAATATGTAATGTTAATTTAAATAATTCTAGCACCAGAAACCGCGAGAGAATACAGAATTCCTTTTCACAGGCGGCGGAAAAACAGCTGTAAAATTCTATCATCTTATTTATTTAACAACCATTTCACAAGGAAAATGACTTAAAAGTTTGCCCGCCACACGACACAAGGATACACTCCCGAGTCAGAACAGAAGTACTTCTCTGACCTTTAACGTCAGCTTACGACATTACGAGGGGTGCGTTATATTTCTTCATGTACTTATTTATCCCCTCGTCAATTTCATGATCTTACGAAATATAAAAATTCCACAAATCTGCACATTTCCTGCTGTTATTAGTCGGCGCCTTCTTTGTAACATTATATTTAATCGCCATGTTCAGCTTACCGGTAATAATATTTACAGTTTTTGCTAGGTGCAATTTGCAACACATTGCAAGATCGAGTCCATTGCCGTCCGCCAGTGTGCATGCGAGGAAACTTCAACATGACTGTTCGCCGTTAATTTTTACGACCCTAATCATGCATTTTACAGTATCCATGAGCAATAAACAAGCTAAGGGAAAATTACACGATGCCTATCCTACTTCAGCCACACAGTTTTTCACGCCTTAATACACGAATCAGTTTGAAAAATATCTGGTTTCTCTATCCACCTCGCGTTCTTTGGCATCACGAGTCATTGCCAGATACATTATTAATCGCAAGGATAAAAGTCATCAGTGTTAAATTCGAATAATGGGAGGAAAAAATATGTTTCAACAGCTCATAAACTCATGTCATCACCGCATTGCCAGCCACGCTTAACGTACAGGTCGTCGCCAAAAATGGACCTTGATGCAACACCAGTAGAAATCGTCAGCCTTATGAAAACCCCTCAAGAGTAAAATCAGTTTAAAAAACCACCAACGTGGGCGAATGCTTTTCCATACAGTCCACAGTGAGGGAATTTGTACATCTAAAAAAATAGGTCACTTTTTATTTCCAGGTTGTCAATATTTTTTGCTGTTATTGGTTGCTGTGTAAGACGGCACATATCCCAGACCCGCAACGGTATTACCAACTTCTAGCTCTATCCGTGCAATCGAGGAGAGTTTGATCATTTCCAGCACTTCATGTCGCATTCTCCAGTTTACCCGCTTAGGTATCCAATGCCCTAGTAGCAGAGTCCGATGGTAGAGCGACCAGGAATGACATCACCGACACAGGACCGGACACGCTCAGTGCTTCTCGCCATCCTCTCGACAGCAGTTGCACAGCTACCAGAGCGCACGTCTCCCGTCAAGGCGAGCTGGGTTCGATTCCCGGCGGGGGTCGCACATGTAGGAAACGAGATCGATGACGTCGGCGACAGGATCACCCGCGGCGGACGTTGGCGATGTCCGGAGCATTTTCTCGGGACACTTGACCTTCATCGACCTTAACGTCGTTACCACCTTTTGAAATCTCTCTCTCAACTCAAAACACACTGTGTCCCCTGAAAAAAAATGTACTGGTGTGGGCGGGCTGCCCACCACGATATTTTCGTACTTAGAAAAAATCTCATGATACCAATGTTAATCAACGCAGATCAGTGACGAAGAAAAACCGACGCCAGAAAAAAAAATTTCATTTTCTGTAGGCAGCTGTCGGAAACGAAGTTCAACCCACCAGCTCTCCAGCGGAAGATATCGAGGTTCTAGAATTAGTCGGCCTTGAATCAGTAAGCTCATCACTCAGAATGGAGGAGTTGTACTCTATTCGCACCAGTAAGAACTCGGGGAAAATACAAAACCCGCAGATACCGTCGACAATACATTTGTTATATGCCTGTATGCATATTAAATGATAATATATAAATGTATGCATTTTATATGGAAACACACATATATGCGTATTATATGGTAATATAAATATTTATGCATATTATATTGTAATATACATATGTTAATGCATGGGCAACGGTATCTGCGGGTTTTATGTTTTCCCGGGGTCCTTGTTGGCGCTAACAGTACGAGGGTTTTCTCACGGTCGACCCATGTTTTTTTTTTAAATACATATGACGGAGCACGCCCCGATGTGCCAGAGTCCCCGTAATCCCTCTACTTTGGCTAAAGGATAAATATCATGTGAAAGGGGAAAGTGAGCAGGGCTTCTCGAAAGTGCTTACTTCGCCGCGAACTGCCCACAAAGGGACGAGGTTTGTCTGTTGCCTGTTGGCTTCTGAAGCTAGGATGGCGGCTACTGTGTCACGTCCACAGTTATCGGACACTCTTGCCTTGTGTCCGTAGGCACGCACTGCCATATCGGGTAAGGCGGGTTTCACAATAGACAGATGTTTTGTCGCCGTCTGTCATCATTGCGAAGAAGCTCGCGATGAAATGCTGAAAGCCAACCGAAGGCAGTGCAATTTTCCCGTTTAGTCAATAAAATATTTATTCTTAGTAATACACACGTTTCTTTGATAACTATTTTATACAATTCGAAATTATGTTTTAGAACATGAGCGACTCTTCAGGCATCGGAAAACATTATACTCTTTTGTTTTCATAAAGATACGAAAAATCTATATAAATTTGGGCTACAATTAGTATTTCTGCAAACCGTTTATTATGTGCATTTTCATTTGTTCTTTACCTCAGATTCTCGCTAGTTTGTTTATAATGAAGTTTAAAAATTTTGTTATTCCCCGTCGCTGGCGACGAGCGTGTAAGCCAATGTCCGTCGCTCTTACAACGCTCTGGAGGCCCCAGGCCAGAATCAATAGCTCTGATTGGCTGAAGCTCATCGCGCCGCTCAATTGTGAAAACCGCTCAAGGCTTCTGTTTCAAGGTAGTTCCACGTCGCTCACTCTTCAACTGTAAAGCTGGCTTTACAATAAGACAAATATGCGTTAAGAATGACTTAGTAAGCGCTGATCTGCGTAAACAAACACATCTTCTGTATTTGCAGTTTCCAATTAACGTTTTAATTCTTAATTCCAGCCAATGGGAACAGGCGAGAAGCCCCGCCATGTTTGCTTTTGTTCCTAACCTAACCTGCTATATAGCAACCATGTTTAAGCAGATCATATTTCGAGGCCGACATTTTCTATCAAAGAAGCTTATTTTTGTAATGAAATATAGTCGCAAACATGTATGCACACTCGCCTTTTTAATATATTTTTATTTATACGTTACTGCAAATAGCAGTTTTCCGCCGACAAGAAATAGCCGTAGAAAATAGAACCCGTTCTTCTTTACTATGCATGCAACGTATGACGTGGAATGGTTGCTCGCGAAGCCGCCACCGAACCGTCATACGCCACCGGATGGCATTTAGTGTTGTGAGACCGGAAGCCGAAACTCCCGTAACTCACTAGGTGTTTGTGAAGCAAAAGCACCCTGACACTTTCTCAAATCATTGGGTCGGCGGCAGGGGCAGTGTATTTGTGGGGCTTTGGGCACCGGGCCCTTATTTAGGCGAGTTATTTGGTATTGCCTATTTTAAGTAAAATTACGTTTTCGTGTGTTCGGCGGGGGAGTGAAGCTCCCCTCCAGCCTCCCGGCTGGAGNTATTGCAGTGTTGCCTGTTTTAAGTACAATAACGTTTTCGTGTGTTCGGCGGCGGAGTGAAGCTCCCCTCCAGCCCCTACCCCCTGGAGTGAATGTTGTGTCGTGTAGTATGTCTAGCATGTTGAAATGTTGTTTGCAAGTGTGCTAATTAATTTTGCATGTAGTGTGTCGGTGAGTCCCTAGTCTCCCAATGTGTCCTATACAGGTCTCCCTCGGGGTACGATTACTCGTTTTCGCTTTTGTGACATTGGAGTTGTAAAACCCTTATAAATAGATTAGAGTTGGAGGGGCCCCTAGCACCAGCGCTCGCGAAGTCCGTAAGGATGGCAACTTATTGTCTTACGGTGCGTTCTACGTCGGCCAATCACAATTCGGCATTTTCAACTACGCAAGTCAGTGTAGAGTGAGTATTTGTTAGAAGAAAATAGCTGCTAATGGACTGCAAGGTACATTTAAGATTTCAGTTTATTTTTAAGTAACATTTGTGAACGTGCCATGTGTGTTTGGTGAAAGACGATGACCTTGAGTTGGCATTAATATTGTTTTTCGAACTCTTCCTAGTTTTGTACAAATCAGATGCTTATTATAAATAAGCAACCGCATTTTCACAGGTGTAAGATCTCCGTTCTACAAAACACTATTCACCGATTAGTTGCTTAATCGTGAGTATTTCCTGATATTTTTTTTAACCAATTACGTTCAGAACCGTGGGTTTTAGGGGCGCGTAGCTCCCGTAATAATTACCCTATGGGAAAAGTGGTACACAAATTTTCGTCAGGAATAATCTTTCGGAGTTTGGCGGTGGTGTTCGGAAACATACTGTATGTGTGTGTGTGTGTGTGTTTATACATACGTATTCCAAAAAACACTGCTTCAAAGAGTGCTCAGTCTACATTGAATGGCCTATACAGGCTTTCCAGCGATAAAACGACATGGTGACAACTGAAAGTCCCACAGGCACACGCAGCACCACGAGAACACTGCACGCCAGTTGAGAGTCCTGCGCGTAGCGGCGATGGCGCTATCGTAGCGCGTGCCAGTGCAACCCTTATAGCTCCCGCGCTTCTCTGCCAAAACAGGAGAAAACCTATGTAGGCAGGCGGGCGCCTTAAGGTGTGCAGAGCTCCAGCAGAAAGCGTTTTATCAGAAACCCGCCCAACGTGTCTGAGTGAGGTCTGCTTACAAATAGCATTTAAGAAACGTTACGCGTCTGTATACGTTTTTCAATTCCTCAATTTCTCTCTAAAGCGTGTTTTTTTGTGATAGTGAAAATGGTTCAAACGGGTGTTTACACGGTCATTTTTAGGTGCGAACATTCCGGTACGAAACATTAAAAAAAAAAAGGAATAGGGACGTGCATCAAACATTAATTTTATTATTTCGTCATAAATTGGTAGGGTCTCCCCTGAAAGTCTCGTAGAGGTCCGTTATCGAAGGCAAGACTGCACGCCAGTTAAGTGCTTTGCACGTAGAGGCGACTATAGAGTTGGTGCGCATGTCTCGGTCGCCCCTAGCGCTCCCACGCTTGCAGGCTTCAGGCGTGCAAAATTCCTTCAGCCGGGCCACCTTAACAGCAGTATTTGCTATACTAGACGGTGAGTTGTAAGAAACAGCCAGGCACGCCGCGGTTGACCGTGAGCGGCGTATAAGGGGGTGGCTGGAAGATAGAACAGGGGGGGGGGCAGTAAGACCGGGTGAACGCACCCCTGCAGGAGAGGCGTCCCCCCTGCGGCAGATCTCTGCGGCCCACAAACCTGTTTGGCGGCCGGCGGCGGCGTTGCCATATCTCTCACAGCCACTTGCACTTACTGTATCTCCCGTCCCGCCCTGGACACGAGGGTTTTCCGAACTGCGCTCGACCACGGCGAATCACTTCGTATCCAGATAACTAAAGGCATTTTTAAGAAACGTTTAGACGTTTAGAAGGAAATTGCAATATTTGTATTCCCCTTTCGTGTACGTAAAGCCGTCAAGACAATTGGATTATAGAAGCAAAAAAAGAATAAGAAGAAATCTATTGTATTTATTTAAATATATAATTTGTCGAAATTAATATATTTGTTTTTAAATAAATACTTGGGTAAAAATTAAGATAATTTGTAGTGGTGTGTGGTTGGTTGAACAAGGGCGTGCACAGTCACCATGAACGACTCATCTCGGTAGACGCTCTACTCAGACGTATCCTAGTTATCTTGCGCCGACCTGCACTTGTATCTACTGTTGTATCCTTCCGCCGCGGATGTTCTGTCTCGGAGGGAAATGTTTGTAAACTATTGCTTCCCAGTCCAGTGCTCAAATTTTCCCGACTTTTCCTCCTATTTCTTTTCATGGCAGGCGCTGACTTAGCTAACTCCAGTCCGATACTCAGTGTAGGATATTATAGTTAAACAGGAGCCATTCCAACCTGTTTAATTTTTAATGGCCAAGTAAGTTTACTGCTGAGGTTCTGTTTTATTTCAGGGATTACCTAAGGGGGGTGGGGAAAGTAACTCTAGTTTAAGCCCTAACGTTTCTCGTGAGACTTTCGTTGTGTTTTGATGGATGAGTGGAAAATTTTGTTCTTGTCCAGATAACATTCAAATTGTTATAAGTTCGAAAGTTTTAACTTCAAATGGAAAAAAAGCAATGCGTTAAATGTCTTTGTTCGTACCGATACGAGAATATACACGCGATTAGTTAAACATTGTTACCGGAGTTTGCCTTACACGTATTAGATTTTCACTATATGGCAAATAGTGTTATTTTTACACTGTGGAACATAGTCGAAATTGCAGTTTTTTAGGCGATGTCCATTCCACACTTTCTAATAAATGTTTCGAATTACGTTATTTATAAAACTTAATTTGTAATTACTAATCGCAACTCCTGAATGTGTGTGGTTCTATGGCTATCCTTGAGTAAATACCTTCAGCAAATACAACCACTCAACCTGTTTCCCGAAACCAACAAAGTTAATCTTCGGAGTCAAAACCAAATAGTCTACAACCTTGGTTGGCCAAGCAAATGAACCGTACAACTGTGAAGTTTGTTTACCATATCTTCATATATGTTCAATGTGACCACCACGAGCGGCCCGAACGACATTTACGCGATAATCAGACTCGTTCCACACTCTTGTCAGCATGTCAGGTGTTACGGTTTGGATGGCGTTCGTAACTCTTGGTTTGAGGTGGTGAGGGGGAAGCGAGCTCGCATTCGACACGTCAATGTGAAGGGGAAGGTCTGATGTTTGCTTTATGGTGCACCACCCTATTGGCACCTAGATGTTCGCGGATAACTGAACGAGACGTTGCCGCAACGCTGGATTGGTCGAGGAGCAGCTGGTGACCAGGCTCTTCATCACTGGCCACCAAGAAGCCCGGATCTTACCCCGTGCGATTTTCTTCTATGGGGGTACATAAAGGATCAAGTGTTTCGTCCATCATAGCCGGCTAATATTGACGACAATTTCTCATCCTGTGGGTGAGAAATTCACCCAACTATGGTTTTACGAAGGCCTAATGTCTACTTGAACCTTGCGGGTTTTTTTCGTCGTAAGTGATGCCTATGTTATGAGTTTGGTGACTATAGCCCCGGTGGGTGGTGAATAGTAGCCAACTATGTTTATACGAGGGCTTAGGGCGTATTTGCACTACCATCCCGTTCGTTGTTGGCGGCGATGTCTATGTGACAACTATAACTTCGGTGGACGGGAAATTTCGGTGTCGACTATGCTTATAAGACAGCTTGAAGTTTACTTGACCCTACCGCCCTGTTCTTCATCAGAGGAGATGTTTATCATGTGAATTTGATGCCAATAGTTTCCGTGGGTGGGAAATGGTGGGCAACTATGCTTATAAGTAGGCTTAGGACGTGCTCGGCCCTGCGGCCCTTTTCATCGTCGGGGGTGATGTGTATGTTATGAATTTGGTGACAATACCTTAACCGGTTCGGTAATTACAACCAACCATGCGTATAAGTGGGCTTAGGGCGTACTTGACGCGTCAGCGCGGTGCGACTCTAGTCTAGCGTGCGTGGGCAGACTTCGCTCCGTGTCGCGCAGGTAGCATGAGACTCGTCCCCGCCATGACGCCAGGTGAAAGGAGACCAGGAGGAGTATGAGAAAACCAAGATGGAATGATAGAGCGTGAGATTTGTCCCCGGCAGGGCGCCAGGTCACAGGAGACCAAAAGGAATATGAGAAGAACTGAGGTGGAAAGTCAGAGCATGGTGAGAGAAGTTGCATGACGGGACAATGAACCCGAACATTATTCAGGCAAGATGATTGGTGCTGGCATGGAATGATAGAGCGTGAATGTCACGGCAACCCCTCCACTCATTCCCAAAAAAGGAATCACTTGGCCGTATTGTGGAGTCATGCTATTTTCGGACTGTGTGACTCGTATGAATTTTGGTAAGGGTAATTTTTCTGGTTTTGAGAGAAATTTTGAGCGTTTTCTAGGGGAGGGGGAAGGGAATTCTGAGGGGAAAAGGTCGACGTTGACAAAGAATGACAAAGCAGGAGGTTGCAGCGTGACGTGATCCAAGATGGCTGTCAGCTCGTCCCCTATCCCCGCTACCATGCCCCTGACGCAGAACCCCAATTTCATAACTACTATTGTCTTATGAAAACTGCTTGTAGCACTTGTCCGGTAGTTCTTATAGCTCCCGCGCATCTCGGCCGAAAAAGAAGAGAGAGAGAGAGAGAGAGAGACGATGCAGGCAGGCAGGCGGGGTCCTTAATGTTAGGTAGACGAGAGAGCGTTCCTGGATGTCAACATGCAACTGAACAGAGAACTTCTGGCAGCCTTCACAGCAGTCCTGAAGACAGTTTTTCGCGGCATTTTTGTGAAAGAGTTCGCGTAGTTTTGACCAGTGCGCTCGAGGCGCAACTAAATCCAGCCAGGGTCTCGCCTCCTATCTGTCGCTGGGGTATACTGGTGGCAGACAGAGGGCCCTGGTTAGGTGTTAGCGAGTCGCAGAGTAGTGGGAGGTGGGGTTTTCTGGGGCAAACACCCGGACTTCGCCCAACGAACCTACAAACATTATTATTTCACCAACAAATCCAACTAATAACATTACAAAACCAAATAACACCACCTTCGCCCCTCCCCCAGAAATGGGGAAGGAGGAAGACAGTCAACAGAAGAAATGGAACATCTTAACACAACAAATAGCTCAACAATCAACTCCCCATCTACAGATCACTCAACAACAAGCTCTGAGTCCGAATCAGAGGTAGAAGTAGACATAGAAAATGCAAATGATATTAACAACGACTCAGCAATGGCAACCGACGACTTCAAATTAGTAGGAAAACGAAGGAGAAACAGCCAGTCATCCAACTCATCAACAGAAAAACCAGGCACATCACATAAAATCATCAAAACAAATCAGATAAACCCAACAGCCATAACTGCTTCAAATCAGCCCACCCAACCAGCCAGAATTCCAAGTATCTTTTGCAAGGGAAACCTGGGAAAAAACCCGTCTGACACATTAAGAAAACTGCAGAAAAAATGTGGCACTTTCGCAGTGCTGCAACAAGGTAACAGAATTAGATTCGACCCCCACAAGCCACAAACCCACAGCCTACTGTTACAGGAACTAACAGCACTCCAGCTAGAACCATATACCTACCATTTCCCAGGAACATATCAACTATCCAGACTTATCATCAAAAACATTCCACAAGTCACCCCAGTAGAGGNACCTACCATTTCCCAGGAACATATCAACTATCCAGACTTATCATCAAAAACATTCCACAAGTCACCCCAGTAGAGGAAATTCGACAGGACCTCGCGGCAAAGGGCATAAAGACCCAAGAAATAAAAATTCTGGGGGATCCAAAAATTGAAAGATCACAATATTATTCACCGCCAGTCATGGTAGTACTGCCAGACAAAACCCAGGAGAAGCAGCTCCGCAACCTAACTCAAATCTCCTACTACATAATTAGAGTCGAAGATTACACCCAGAACTCACCNAGGAGAAGCAGCTCCGCAACCTAACTCAAATCTCCTACTACATAATTAGAGTCGAAGATTACACCCAGAACTCACCTAAACGCTGTCAGAACTGTCAGTGCTACGGGCACGTAGCCTCACAATGCCACAGAACACCCAGGTGCCAACAATGTGCGGAGAACCACCTCACTGGAGACTGCACACTCACAGAACAAGCCCAGAAAAAGTGCCCAAACTGCCTTGGGGACCACATGGGAGGCTCCAAAGTATGTACCAGGAGGATACAGCTTGAAGAAAAAAATCAGAGAAAAACAGTCCAGAGTCACCACCGCAACCACAGCCAGACAACCAGCGTGGACCCAACAGGACTTCCCTGGGATGCCAACACAACTACTCACATGGCAGCCACCAACTGGCCTCACTCTACAGACACCTCATCACACGGAGGCACCCCAGCAAACCAACATGACAACATCCACCAACAGCACACTGCTCCCCACACCACAACCNGCGGAGAACCACCTCACTGGAGACTGCACACTCACAGAACAAGCCCAGAAAAAGTGCCCAAACTGCCTTGGGGACCACATGGGAGGCTCCAAAGTATGTACCAGGAGGATACAGCTTGAAGAAAAAAATCAGAGAAAAACAGTCCAGAGTCACCACCGCAACCACAGCCAGACAACCAGCGTGGACCCAACAGGACT
>NQII01001858.1:1737-34833 GCA_002778355.1 Clitarchus hookeri
GAGTACGAGCATTTATTTTATTAGCTCAAATTTGGAACGACTCGGTTGATAAACATACAGTGTGGATGCGGGCGCCTTCACACCCACACTGAAAATTTATCCACTCAGCCCGGGATTTGAACCCACGAACCTTGTGTTAAGAGTCGGACGTCTAACCACTGAGCTATCTGGCAAGACGTTAGGCAAGGTTCTTCGTACAACTTACATTGCGAGTCCCACCGAATGAATCACATCCAGAGTGTATAGACTGACCTCGACTACATCCTGGTTCACATATTGCGTCACAGATAGCACGGCCGTTTGTAGATAGTGAGTCCCTCCACGTCCAGAGCGCAGATACATCGACCACATCCGGGTTCACATCGGAGCGAGCTCTTATGAGGAAAACCTCTTGTCTACACCGACAGAACGAGCACTGTGTGTTGAAGTCAGATACAGATAATGCAATTTGAAAGCATTTATCAACGAAATTTTTTAATATGAAACTTTAATGGTTATTTTCAACCCTTTAGCATTTAAAAGTGAGTTGTTAGCATTTAAAAGGGGGTTGAAAATTTAAGGTTTCTTTCAACCCTTTAGCATTTAAAAGCGGGTTGAAGGTGGGTGGTTATTTTAAACCTATTGGAATTTAAATGCGGGTTGAAGGTGGGTGGTTGTTTTTAACCCTTTAGCATTTAAAAGGGGGTTTAAAATGTATGGTTACTTTCAACCCTTTAGCATTTAAATGCGGGTTGAAAATGTATGGTTACTTTCAACCCTTTAGCATTTAAATGCGGGTTGAAAATGTATGGTTACTTTTAACCTATTGGAATTTAAACGTGGGTTGAAAATTTAAGGTTGTTTTCAACCCTTTAGCATTTAAAAGGAGGTTAAAAATGTATGGTTACTTTTAACCCTTTAGCATTTAAAAGGGGGTTGAAAAGGTATGGCTATTTTTAACCCATTAGTTTTTAAAAGAGGGTTGAAAACGTATGGCTATTTTTAACCCATTAGTTTTTTAAAAGTGGGTTGAAAACGTATGGTTAAAATCTATGGTGTGCCAGGACCCGGGCTAGCATCGGCATTTGAAACCCAGGTTGGGCTTGAGCCACAAAGAAATAAATTAGATTAAGTGACATTTTGATTTTTCGTTATGGTTAGTTTTGACTATAAAATACAACTAAGAGTTATGGATAGGTTTGACCATTAGATGGGAAGGCAGTTAATGAAATGTTGTGCTGGAGTTTGACCATTAGATGGAAAGGCAGTTAATAAAATGTTATGGATAGGTTTGACCATTAGAAGAAAAGTTTAGTTGATTTTACTATATGGTTCATTTTAACCATAAAATACATCTAAGAGTTATGGTTGACTTGAACCTTATTGGGGAGGTGTCCCAGAAGGAATATATATATATACTACTTATATATATATATATATATATATATACACACACATCCTCCACCAAAGTGTGTGTATTTTTACACCAAAACACTTCAGTGTTTTTTTACTGTGCGTCCAAATAAATTTCACTTTATAAACTAATTAATACAGGTACACTGTACTACTAATTTTAGACAGAATGGAGTAAAATTACTATTCCTATGTATTGGAAAGTGACCTGTGACATTGGTAATTTTTTCTCCACAACAAGTAAATTTACACAGGCATCGTAGTTGTAATTTCATCACAGTGTATGTGTCTTTTTTTCACTTACACTGAAGTAATATCACATCATCTGCTTTACCAAGTAATTTTACCGTCAGTACCAGATCTTTTACAACTGCGTCATGTTAGTTGACATACTATGTATGTGCAGTTTTACAATTTTCAAGTTATTGTACTCCGTTCAGTAACTTGTTAGCCAAACATAGCCATAAGAAATTATCTTCAAAATGTGTATAAAAATTGAATTAAAATACTGAACACGTAGTTATATGCAAAAAAAGCCTACGATAAGTTTTCGTTTTGAACACACAAGTGGAGTTCGAAGTAGTTCTTCTCTCTACCCATAGATCGCATGTTTTAAGCAAATACTTGTATTAATCTTCAAACTCGTAGGAATATTAGTGTAAAATTATAAACCCTGTAATTGTTTTAGCAAATTAAACATGAAAATGTGAAAATTTCAAAAATTTGTAGCTATGTGTAACTACGCGCTCGCAGATATTTCAAAATGTAATGGGACTTTACACATGCATGGTCATTGTAAAGTTACAAAATGGAAAATATACAACTACATTGACATTGAATGTTTAAACAAAAACCCTGTAGCACTAAAAATGCAAAATTTTAGATTTTTATAACAGTGATTGGTTGTGTTTTACATATACTCAAAATATGTAAATAAACACCAATATCACGTTTATTAAGCGCGATATTCATGTATTTTTACCAACGACTTGTAGCAATTTCTGAATTATTAAGAACATTTGTGTAAAAATGCTTTACAAATTACACATAAATATGTAAATTTACCAACATTTGTATGCGAAAAAATATAATTTTTTTTTACATTGTAGCTTTACGGTGCGCTGTGCCTGCATCACAGCCATAACGTCTGCGCTCGTGTGACCCCGTGGGTTTTATAATTTCCTAAGGGCAACAAATAAAGGAAGCTTTATTTATATTTTTTTGTTATAATAATATCTACATAATAAAAAAAAATGCTAGTTGGTTTATTAAATTTTTAGAAGTGTGTCAAACAAAAAATGTATTTTTGCTATCAATTCTTATTTTTTTGGCATGTGGAAAATTCGGCGAATTTGACGTTGGGTGGCGGGTTTTCTCGGAGCACTCCCGTATTCCCCCGACCTTGCGTTCCGCCGCTGCATTATATTATCTCATTTCACCGTCACCGGCGTTCAAGACTTCGATGTTAATTCACCGATTGGAGCATCTGAACCCTTTTATTTGTATAGGAGACGATTCTAGAGAAATGCCATGCCTTCACAGAGTACTTTACCACCTCTTGAAAATTATTATACTTAGTGAGTAATTTGGTAAGGAGAGGGAGTATAAAACCAGTCCAGAAATAACATGCCGTCTCAAGTTTTAAGTGTTCTTTCTCAGTCTAGCACGGAAGCACGTGACGCGAAAGACTATTGTTTTAAAATAGATAAAGGGTTTAATTTTAGTGGTAATGGTTGGAGTGAAGTTAACTCTTTATGCAATTGCTTTCCAGTATCCATTTTAATGCGTTCTTGGAATGTTGAAAGCAGTTTGAGTTAACTGAGAACTCTTGAAATCCCTGCTCAGCCTTACAAATCAGGTTAAGTGAGCACCAAATATGCATATATTTCTATAGCATAAAATATTTCCACACAGAAAATAGGGAACTGCAATTTGTCGTTATATGATGATGAATATCCACAATATGTAACACATTCAGACATGCTAAAGTAGAGCAGTTGGTAGAACGTTAGGTTTTTATAAGTGGAGAACTTCATGTCCTCAAGGCGCAGGTTTCGATTCCACTTCCGGACGTAATATTTTTCTTCACTGTCAAAATTTTTTTTGCGACAAAATAATTTTACTCAATTTATTTTACATCGAAATGTTTTTTTAAAGCAAAGAAAACACCAGACAACATTTTAACGAAAATTTTGACATCAATTTAACACAAAATTTGTTTTGCCGCAACGAAAATACCACCTTAATGTTGACAGTACAGTAAGGATGTAACGTTGTTACGAAAGTACTAATGTTACATTTACATTAATAGCTTAAAATTATATTTCATGAACACAGCATTAGTTACCGACAGCTCACGGGTAACAAATGTTACAGTGGTAGTAACATTATTTCCTGTTGGCACAACATTAGACTTTTATCTCTGTATGTGTAGGCAACTTAATGAAAATGTACACTAGTTGTTTGTACCAATTTAAGTATCTGCAATCACCGTAAAAAAACTAAATAATCTGGTACCCTATGGTTTATATAGAGCCGCTGTCTCCTCTAATTATTGCCATGGTTCCGATCGCTTTGTTCATTTTGTTATATTTTGTTTATATTATGGTCAAACCGTAATTGTTGTTAAGGTTGGGGGAATCTCATGATGGTAGAGCATGTGGAGTAAATAAATATAAGAAGCTATATGTTACTGAATGGCTATATAATAAAACATATGGAAAGTACATACAATTCTATAAGGTCGGGGGAGCATTGTTAATTTAACTACATTCACTACCATACTGAGAGCTACGTTAGTATATTCTAATCGTCCCACCTTGAGAAGTATCAGAAGGCTGAATGAAGTATGACGAGTTACGGCGGTCGGTTTATTGTGAAATCTGTCTCGGCCGGCGTCACATGGAGAAAGAAAGACCCCTGCTGCTTATCTGCGTTGCTTTCATATCGGCGTGGCATAACGCAACATACCCTAATTACCTGGCTGGTAGAGGGTATTCCTGCTTACCGGGGTTTGGGCAGTGCGAGTCCCGATTGCGGCAACTGGCTGTCCTGATTACTGCTCAAGAGTGATGGCGTGTTCACGAAATCGCAACAATCTGCAACTCAAGTAAAACTGCGAAATTTCTAGCGACTTTAACATTTTACTGATCAGTAAATGCTTCTTATCATGTGGATAAAAACTGAAGTGAGATCAAACGCATCCATTGTCTACAAATTATAAACATCAACATTTTAATTTGACGAAAGGCATGGAAATACTTTTTTCGCATAGTTGCTAACTTCACTGACAGCATTCCAGTTAGTTAGCATGTTCTTTAAAATGTGAGCAGCTTCCTGCAGGGAGTTTTTTCAAAGGAGAAAAGAGTTTAATTAACCACGAAAACGCTGTAATTAATTTTCCTTTGATAATTGCTCTTTAGCGTCCCCGTTTTGTGCCCCTGTTTTGTGCTATTCGCGGATGACTTACGTCATGCAGTAATATTACCTTACCTTTAAAAGACACACACACACTCACAGGCACATCTACGGTGAGGCCGCAGTGGCTCAGTGGCTAGAGCATTCGCCTCTCACCAAGACAAATTGGGTTGGATTCCCGGCTGGGCCTCTCCTAGACTTTTGAACTTGGGAATCTTGCTGGACGATGCCGTTAGTTGGTGGGTTTTCTAGGGATATCCCGTTTACCCCACCCTTGCATTCCGATGCTGCTCCATACCCATCTCGCTTCACCCTCACCGGCTGACAAAACTTCAATGTTAAGTGTCCCCCAAACTTCATGGGCGGGGGTTTTTATGTGGATAGTATGACGGACACTGCAGAAAATGAAGATGTTTTTACTTAGGGTACTTCTGTTTAATCCACAGTCTTCACCTGGTCCTCGCTCCATCACCACCTCATCACACTTAGTCCATTCTTAATGCTACCTAGGAACAGGCATGCCCTTTTCGTGGGGCTTCAAGGTTTTTCCAACCACTTGTGACTATTTCTTTCGTTATTTGGTGAGTGTGTTCGATTACGTAGTAGCATCGCTGACTCTTGTTCGTAAGTACATGGTTGCGTCCTGACTGACTGCGGCACTATGGTATTCTCCTCTTGATTTTCACTGCGCGTGTAAAGTGCGAATGATTTTGCAGCTCCTTACTGTTATAAGCTTTTCACGGTTAAATTAACGCTTTTGAAAGCACTGATCAAGATCTGATTGTATGCACATTGTGTATTCTTCCACAATAAGTAAAAATAACATTGTATTACGCCTGAACACTTTATTCGTGCCTCGGTCAAGGGGAACTGTGAAATTATTAGGAAAGTAAATGTAATACAAATATGCTAATTCTTACATTAAAAAACAGGAAAATGAAATAAACAAATTCAGTATTCACAAATGTTTACCTAATGTTTTTAAATCAACGTTTAAAAACGTGGAACTACTTCCATTTATTCGTTGCCAACTTTACTGGGTGCATGGCAGTCCTCGTGCCCCTTAAAATATATGTGCAGGTAGGGACAGTGACATTTTTCGAAGGTTGATTTCAAAAGTGCTCACTTTACCGCGAACAGCATTTAACTTCTTAACTCCTATACTCTCATAACGGGCTTTAAGTCACATCCGAGATAGATGCATTTCCCAATGTGAAACATTCCCCCAGAGCATAATAATTTAGAACTGAATTTTACCCCGGAATAAAAGTTATAGTTAAGACCCTGTCATACCTACGTGCAATAAAACATGAAAATGTCCCTCGTATGGCCTAGTTATCCAAAATAAATATTTATAGTCAGCTGTAAAACTTTTTATCACAGTCACTATTAACCATTTATTGGGCGTGGTATAAAGGAAAACATGAAAAATACGAGACTTATATTTGCGTATTGTAAGTGTATATAATACAAATTTTAAAGATACAGGAAAATTGGTGGTGATTGTATTTCAACTGGTTGTTTGCCAGGAGAGAACTTGAAAAGAAGGATCGTTCATAAACATGCCAATTCTTTGCAGATTTAACAATTATGTATTTTCCAAATACGGCAGATTAAAATCTCTTTGAAATCAGTGGGCATGAGCTGTGCGGCACTTTGAATGATAAAAATTTATATAATAAAAGCCACAGCAGTATAGCTTTAAATAAGTTGTATAAAACTTGTTATTTCTAAATCAGTCGAATAAACTCATAAACATAAATTGTGTATTAAATGAAACAATTTCACTCTTGTATTTAACTGTCTCAGTAACGCTTTTTTCGGAGTACCGCCTTCCTTCTTCCACATTGACAGTCGCAGTTTTAACATTAGCAAGGGAAGAACTTCCATAGTTTTGAAAGCCATACTTCCATCCCAATAAACGCAAGGTCGTGGGGTTCAGCCTAAGAACGGATGTATTTGTTAGGAGCAACCGACTGCCTCTTTTATTATTATAATTGAATTGGTTTCAATTCACCTACACATCACTACGCGAGAACGGTTATAGGCCATTCACGGTTACTTCAAACTTTGATGAAGCCCTGCTGAAGTTCTATTTCCTGGATATTGCGCCACCTCACGCAAACAATGGTTAACCAAGCCTAGAAAATTACAGCAAAGGGACAATGCACCGCGTTCGTGGGCACTCGGTTTAATATTTTTTTTCACTAGTGACCTGGCTCGGCTTCGCCCGGGTACAATTTAGTCTTTACAGCGATACACTAATAAATAAATTGGGTAAAGATAATTACAATATTATATGATGGTAAATTAGTAAACTACTATCATATATAACATACATACATGCACGTCACGCCTGTCACCCAGAGGGGTAGGCAGAGATTATGGACCTCCATTTACCANTTCTGTGGGATAGTGCACAGCTTCTTCACTGTCGAGTACTGCATCTACTGAGTAATAGACTTTTGTTTGCGCATTGGATTTTGCGAGCACTAATTCATTCATTTTTTCGACTTTTTCATAAGTAGGCGATAATTACGCTCTTTCTTTGAACCACGATAGTGTCTTATTTGAAAGGTCGTGTATTTCAGGGTATACGTTATCGATCAGGTGTTGGTGGTCGGTGACTAAAACACATATATCACTATTGAGAGATATTTTTCCACAATCCATTGGAAGCTCTCCATTTCCGACTTTCAGTAGCATGTCAGCAAACATGCTGTTATCTTCTGAAGACATACGTACTCTCATGTTTGTTTTGAGTGATAGTTTTGTTAGGTTGGGCGAAAGATACGATCTTTTTAATGATGCATTGACTTCATCAGCTCTAGTTCCTTTCGACACCACCGGCAATATTTGACGAAAATGTCCTGAGAATAAAACCGTGCAACCACCCATAGGTGTATTTGTATTTCTTGAATCACGCATGGTCCTATCCAGAGCTTCGACGGAAATTTTATGCCATATAGTAGCCTCATCCCAAAATATCAATGTACAGTTCTGTATTAGTTTAGATTTATTTTGATAAAAATTAAGTTCTTTATGGTTAGAAAAGACAATGAATTTTACGTTTGTTTTTACTGCGTAATTTAAATTGTAAATACGCTTGCTTATTACTACTTATCTATTAAATATATATATGCTTCCGCTAACATTTTTGCAGATAATTTAATTTTACCCAATTCTTTCGTACATGATTTTGTTATATCTCTAAATGATTAAGAAGCGTATTCCATAAGAGCGCGCTGGCGGCAAACTTTTTTCCCGACTTGATTCACTAATACCGTTAATTATCAGCTCCTATAAGGGCTAGGGCAATTTTTAATACACACAAACCTTCCTCGATAAATGCAGATCATAACAGTAAAACCGGCATACAAATCCGTTCAGTGGTGCTCGAGATTAGCGCAGTCATACAGACAGACAGACGCGCGCCAGGGACTTCCTTTTATACTATGTATTGATAACAACTATTTCTTATTTGGCATTATCAATACAAGTATTTTCTCGCTGTGTTTATTTATATTAATTATAAATTAAATATTATAAATTATAGAAAATATATAAGTAAAAGTTAAATTCATCCAAAAATCAGGTACTTTTATGTTAACAGAAGTACAAAATGCTAACGATACATGGCATATTCAGGAAACAACCAAACACGTAGTACATGGGGTGATTTTTCAAATGTGTGATTCAAAAAGTGTGAAGAAACCGCGAATGGACTATAACTGACTGGACCCTGGAAGATAAACTTAATACTCTTGTGAGGATGTAACAGTGGAATAAATTCAGCAGTGTATCGTTTTACGCTCCCGCAGATGAAAAACATTTAAGAAACCGGCTTTTCACGCTGTTCAGTGACTCTACGATTCAAGGAACTTGAGAGACTACCCGGTAATCGCACGGTCTAATCCTCATCCGCAACAATGAAATTCGCTTCTTAAAAGCAACATTGTACTGGTAATTTAAAAAAAAATGCAGTACCTTTAATTAATTATACTTTAAACAGGTAAGACACATTACATATTAATAAGAAGTGTCCCCTTAATAAGAAAGTAGGTTTTCTATCAGAAAAGGTACACATTTACACATGCCTCCTTTCCATCGATTAGAAAGAGAGAGAAAGAGAGAGAGAGAAAGAGAAAGAGAGAGAGGGAGAAAGACATGTCATCGACTAGATCTTTTACTCTCACTAAGTGGCAAGCTGGATTAACGCAGACACCACTTGTGTGTTAGAACAGTTAGAACCACAAATATCGTTGTTAATCCGATGCACAAACTTACAACGTGGCTCTACAACCGTGTAGATATTAATACATTTTAAATCCTTAATATCAGGCGGTTTTTAAATAAGTTTTTCGGCACCTAAATGCCATCAGTTATGTAAAATGTTGCGCCTGGAAGAGATTATGTAGGCGACTGCTGTTCGTGTGTTCTGAGTTTTTAACATTGCGACCTTCATCCTGGATCCTGCTTTTGCGGTATTTTTTCCTAGGATTTGGGACAAGAGTTTCAGAGGAGAGGAAATAATTTTAATTTGAGGCCACCTGTGCTACGCTGATTCATTAGAACGGAGTTATTGAAGTATAGAAAATTAGCTTCTCCCCGAATATCAAAAAAAGTGCATGCTACACGATTTAAATCATACAAACATGTAACTTGTCCAAAGTGAAGATATATTTTAGCAAACAATGATAAATATTTCTGTTCGTAAACGGTAGTGCTAGCTGATTTTTTTACTGCATTCTTATAAAGTTTCAAAGTGAAATTATTCCCTAACAAGCGACATCATTATATATATTTATAGTTGCTGTGTTGCCATTCCAGCGTGTCTTTAAATTTCTTTGAGGATATTCTAGGCCCTTTCATAATGCCTGGATAACATTTTCATGATTAAAAAATGAATGTATATTTATAACTTTTAAATCAACATTATCATCATTCAGGAAATTGNGGGGGGGGGGGATATTAATATTTCGTGCTGGCACTTAACTACTAAATTATATTCGCTGTAATAAAAGATATTCTAATTTTTTTTGTTCTATTATTCTATGAAATTCTTGGGAACGAATAAAAAAAATTTTACTATAGTATTTCAAAATGTTCACGTCTTTAAACATTTTACCTGAGTTTATATATTTCAATCATCCTCTTGTGTCAATTCTGTTTATGTGGTCTTTCTTCACAATTTTGTAACTTCGTGCTTTGTCTTTTCTGACAATGCAGGTAATTTATTTCTCTTTACTTGGGAAATTGAATGGCATACTGTAATGTGCGCAAATGCTTGAAATGGAGAGAATGTCTTAGGTCTAAATAATATAAATTCTAGGTGCTTGAGAATTAAAACCAATAAACCAATCAGAGTCTTTGAACTTAACATGGTATTTTTTAAAAAGCTAATCTATTTATCAGAAGTTAAAATTTATTTTTCCATTTTAATGACGAATTTCCTCTATATTTGTTGGTATATCACGATTATCTAATTATTTCAGTAAGTACGTATACAAAAATGTTTGGCTGAAGTCAGATCACTTAGCAGAGCAGAGTTATGGTAGTTTCATAATATTCTCTTCAATATTTTCCTTTAAGCGATAATCACATGTAAAATATTCAGTACTGTATTAATAAAACCAAATTACGGTCCATAACATACAGTAATTTATATCAGTTGAATATTTGAGTTAAAATATATTACTCAGTCTTTACTTCAATCTCTAAGAGAAAACATTTTTTCCCCGTCAGCATTTCAAAGTAATTTCTCGATTTCAAAGTATGAAAGGAAATCATAAATAATTTTAAGAACTTTCCTTTGGCTTTTTCCGTCATGTCTTGATTTCTTTACTAGAGATAATAAGAATAGCATTTTATTATGCATGTGGGAAGTAGCATTTAATTTATAAGAACTTTGTCTTTCCAAGCTTTGCACAGTTTGATTTTCCAGATACCACACAGGTAAAGTTTGTCTAGAGCTGTGTCGTGAAGCGGAGTATAGGAACCGCACAGTGATGGATAGAAGACTTTTCCACAAGAACCTCAGAAAATCAAATGCGACCTGATTTGCAAATATAATATTGGTATATTTATTAGATAGTCTATTAGGCTCAACAATTATACGGAAGAAAGTATGCGAACGAGGAGACAGACAGCCACGACATTTAGGCTACGTCTTGTACCATAATTCGTGTGAGGAGATCACAGCTCTGGAGTGGAGTGGACAGATTTGGGCGGCTCTTAGCAGCTAGGTCTTGAGGAACGATTAGGGTGAAGTGAGGTGAGTATGGAGCAGCGCCGTAATTCAAGGGTGGGGGAAACGGGAGATCCCTGAGAAAACCCGCCGACCAGCGGCATCGTTCGGCACGATTCCCACATGCGAAAATCCGGGAGTGACCCGGTCGGGGATTGAACCCGGTTTTGCCTTGGTGGGAGGCGAGCCGGCTGGCCGCTCAGCCACCGCAGCTGAGAGAGAGAGAGAGAGAGAGAGAGAGAAAGAGAGAGACACGTCATCCCCGCATGCGACGAGATTTCTGTAGAATCGTTGTTTGCGTGGTTAAGATTATCTCAGCAAATAGATACCCTGGGTATACGACTTTTTGCTAGAAAATATAGAAAAACATAATTATCTAAGCCCGTACATTTCTGGTTTTATCATATTAAGTGTATTCTAAGAGAAACAAAACCGCGAAAATGGTTTTTAAAAAATTGCATTTTTAAAGCTTGCCTGCGCAATTTCCTTAAGAGTTAGGAGAAAAATAAAACCGTACAGTCGTAGTTTAATCTGTGGGCTTTCGTATCGTGTAATAAAACCCCACTTTTACTAATCTAATTTTCACATGAAAGCGTGAACGGCGGAATCACTGCACCGCCTTGCGCTTAGGAGCGACTGGGCGCCGGGCCAGCGTGTTATTGTGACCTCGTTTCGCTTTGCTTGTAAGGCAAACAAATATAAACAAACCTCGGGCCCACGTACTTTTAATGTGGCCGCCTTCCCGGATCGCCAAACGGTGTGCAGAACCTCGTCAGAATACGTTGTATTACTAAATTGCTTACGGTGCTTGAGTGATGTCTGCCAATGAATAGCATTCAAGCAACGTTGAACATGCGCAAACCAATTTTAAGTTCTTTATTTATCTCCAACGCCGATTTATTTGCAAGTGAAAATTACTAAATTGATGTTTTCGTGGCCTTGTTTACTTAAGTATGTAGAATCATTATAAAGGTAAGGATAAGTGCATCACAAGTTGTTATACTGGTATGTTTGGACTGTGTTCATTGCCGACGATGAGAATAAATGCAGGACAAAAAAAAACAGAAAAAAACTTTTTTTTAAACACCACAGACAGATAATTAGGAAAAGAGCTGTTTCCTTGTCAATAGAAAACACACACACACACACACACACACACACACATATATATATATATATATATATATATATACATATATATAATTAAAACCACAAAAAGACGGATGGACAACTTATTACAAAACCGAACAGACAACACAAGCAAACCAAAAGAAAATACAATACGATGACGAAAACGAAAACACCACACAAGTAAACAAAATAGTAAAAAAAACCTATGTTAGTGGACACTGCTAAACAATAAAAACACGCACAAAAATAGGACAAAACCCACAATGAAACACAAGTCAGAAAAATTATTCCTTGTCAGATTATGAAACCAAATGATTCAACACTGCGAACAGCACAGGAACCACAAAAGTAACAAGAGCAAATAATAGATAAACCAACAGAGAGGATGCAGAACAACGAAAACAAAAGAAAAGACAATAATAAGTGCAGCACACTTTTACCATCAGTATTACGGCATAAAATTATATGGTCACCGCTGGAATTCATGTAAGGGCATGTTGTCGACGGGAAGACGGCGTGTTACTTTGGCAATTTGCTCCTAAAAGGTACGAGAGGTGGTGCGCCTGCTTGGGTCACCCTTAGCGCTTCCATGCTGCAAGGCTTTGGACGTGCAGAATATCTCCAGCCAGGCGGCCACCGTAACAGCGAGTTATCGTGCGCCGGTGAGAGTGAAATGAGAAGGACACGGAGTGGCGGTGAAATGCAAGGGCAGGGGGAATCGGGAGTGCCCGGATAAAACCCTCCAGCCAACGGCAACGTCTGCCACATTCCTGCCACTCCGGCGGGAATCGAACCCGGTTCGTCGTGGCGGGAGGCGGCGATTATTCTGGCTAATGCCCCACCGCGGTCCCCCGTCCCGGGCGACGTAGCGGGAAGATAGTCCATCCACGGTTACTTCCAAATTTTACGAAGCCCTGGTAAAGTTCTACTTCCAGGATATTCATTCCTCCGCCTAGAAAATTACACCAAAGGAACAACGCACCGCATTCGTTCGCACTCACTGTAATAATATTTCGCAGTAGAACTATTTATTACTAGGCATTACCAACACACCTATTGTCTCTCTGGTT
Source organism: Clitarchus hookeri (assembly GCA_002778355.1). Lineage (NCBI taxonomy): Eukaryota > Metazoa > Arthropoda > Insecta > Phasmatodea > Phasmatidae > Clitarchus > Clitarchus hookeri. The sequence continues at coordinate 14,995 of NQII01001858.1, forward strand.
TTATGCATACTAATTATACATGGAATATTTTAATTTATGGATAAAACATAAGTAAAAGCCCAATTTCACCAAATACAAGTTGCATTTATGTCAATTCAAGTATAAAACGCTTGTGTTACAAGGCATATTTAGGAAGCAATAGAACACGTCATACATGGAGTGATTTATCAAAGGTTAGCTTCAAAAAGTGTGAATAAAACAACGAATAACTCTAAACATCAGGCCAGAGAGGAATGCAGCTTTAGGTATAAAGGTGCGTCACCGTGTGCACTTGGAACCAGTAACCATCGCACATGTCTTCGGCCGCGCTGTGGGAGGGACGTTGCTGGCAAGTGCCACGCCGTAATGAAACGCACCGCTTTCANCGCACATGTCTTCGGCCGCGCTGTGGGAGGGACGTTGCTGGCAAGTGCCACGCCGTAATGAAACGCACCGCTTTCGTGCAAGGGAAGCACATCGAGACAACGCGATTACATCCAAGAATCAAACTACTACATTTCCTCCAGTATTAACGCGAGACCGTACTTCGCGCCCTCCTCGTGGTTCACGGGTAAAGCCCTTTCCACGAGAGACAGCTTGCACAACACCAGGAACATTCAGGTTTGGGCNCGCACATGTCTTCGGCCGCGCTGTGGGAGGGACGTTGCTGGCAAGTGCCACGCCGTAATGAAACGCACCGCTTTCATGCAGGGGAAGCACATCGAGACAACGCGATTACATCCAAGAATCAAACTACTACATTTCCTCCAGTATTAACGCGAGACCGTACTTCGCATCCTCCTCGTGGTTCACGGGTAAAGCCCTTTCCACGAGAGACAGCTTGCACAACACCAGGAACATTCAGGTTCGGGCAGTTGGCAGTTCCCACCACTCCCGCTCCATGCATGGGCGCCGAATTGCTTCAGTCACTCTCGGTGTAAGATTATTTGTTACCTGGCCGCATGAGCAGGTATGTCGTTCCTGCAAGAGGCATTGACAGTGTCGGGATATCTTCCTCTAGTTGTTCGAAACAGCAGACTCCACCGCTGTGGTGCGATGCCACACTGTTGTAAATTTCCATGTCGTTGGCTTGGCAGAGGTGGCGCGACGAAACGTCCAAAACGATTACCAGACCTAATTGAGATATACTTTGTCAAGGCGTTGTGAAAAATCTCTGTTTTTTTTTTTAAATATCTGTGGTAGTGCGTAAGATTATGCTACAATTGCTGTATGCCAAATGATTCTGTGCAGACCACNAGGCGTTGTGAAAAATCTCTGTTTTTTTTTAAATATCTGTGGTAGTGCGTAAGATTATGCTACAATTGCTGTATGCCAAATGATTCTGTGCAGACCACGCCAAGACGTTTTTTAACACGCTCCCTTAAAACATAGTTCACCGTTTCAATTGTTGCGATGAATGATTTGCACACCTTTTGAAAAAAACTGCTGCATCATTTCTGTGATCACGTTGACTCAATGACTGCGTACACAAGTTTCCTGATTTTAGTGTACCTGTAATTAATTCCTCGTTTCCTGCGTATATCTTTGGATACATATACACGACCCTATTACATTTCGAAGCTATTTAAAAACACATGTTTCATAGCTTCCCAAATTATTTCATCTACATATTTAATGGAGGTGGAAATGGTTCCAGACTCCGGGTTCCTAATATAAGACTCTCGCGAACACTGAGAGTTTCTCATCTTAATTTTCGTACATATTGTATGAATATATGCAACTAGCTACTAGCTGGCATGTATTAGAAACCTGCAGCGTACTGAAGAAATAAAAGTTTAAATCTTTTATCACAATATGAAGGCATAAAACCACGATTTTATGCAAGTCAAAGGTTTCTGTGGTAATTAATTATTAAAAGACAAAACCGTGTCTCTTTGTTGTTGTTTTTTGTAATTCATTTTTTTACTACGATTGTCATTTTAGTAGTTATTTTTTAATATTTAAAATTTAAATATAAGTTTAATTTACCAAGTTATTAAATGTTTCTGATGATCTCTCATTGTGATTGTTTTCTATTAATATTTTATTTGTTTAAGGTTAACTTTTTGTAGATGTTTTTGTGATTGCTACTATTTCCGTGGCTTATTATTTCATTTTCCTTGTGTCCTGTGGATGCTATTTCTATGGCGTAATTTTTTTTTCACTATTACCTTGACTTACGCATGGCAATGCTATCAACATGTTTAAATTGTTATAATAATATGATACTAATGCAATTATACTTCAACGATAATGTAATGTTCCGAGTAGCCTGGAGGTAGAAATAATACCACATGCTATCAATTTATTTTGTGTTCCTTAATTTCAACCTAATAACTATGCGGTGTGGCATTTCATTACGTCATCCAGAAAATTAGGAGTGCAAGAAGTTGAAGTTTAATTCGATGCCGAAGTTGAAAGCTTAATTATTGGGGAAGGGTCGTAAAAGTGGAAGTGAGTTTATTCGCTACAGTAATAATACTGATCATTAAAGGCTATTATTTAATAATTCATTTCTGTGTTTGGTTGTTTAGCCAGTTTGAAGATAAACGTTCAGTATCAATTCTAACAAGAAAATGTTTCCCTCAGCCGTGTGTAATAACGTAAGTAATTAATGTTTTGGTTTCTCTTTTCACTATTGTTACATTGCACAGATAAAAATGGGAAACAAGTAACGTCGGCCGTTAAATGTGCCGTGTTTATCGACTAACACACAGTGAAAACACAAGTACACTTATCGTGACAGCCACAGAACAATGTTCTCAGTTGCTAGGTGCACGAGGAAACTTAAAACGATGTATTGATGTCATGAGTGATCAGCACCGAATTTTAATACCTTACGCACATCCTCTTACGAATTTTCTTCAGTACTGACTAACTTCCTTTTGAATAAGCAATCTCTGAAAGCCATTTAGAAGTAGTCAACAGTCTGGTATCAAATTTGTAAAAATATGACTTATTGTATCGCAGAGAAAATGATATCATGACGTTAAGTGTGAACGTCTGAGGAGTCCGTATTACGTCACATCCACGTTCAATCCACCGNCGCTCCCTTAAAACATAGTTCACCGTTTCAATTGTTGCGATGAATGATTTGCACACCTTTTGAAAAAAACTGCTGTATCATTTCTGTGATCACGTCGACTCAATGACTGCGTACACAAGTTTCCTGATTTTAGTGTACCTGTAATTAATTCCTCGTTTCCTGCGTATATCTTTGGATACATATACACGACCCTATTACATTTCGAAGCTATTTAAAAACACATGTTTCATAGCTGCCCAAATTATTTCATCTACATATTTAATGGTGGTGGAAATGGTTCCAGACTCCGGGTTCCTAATATAAGACTCTCGCGAACACTGAGAGTTTCTCATCTTAATTTTCGTACATATTGTATTATATTTCGTACATATATGCAACTAGCTACTAGGTCGTATGTGTTAGAAACCTGCAGCGTACTGAAGAAATAAAAGTTTAAATCTTTTATCACAATATGAAGGCATAAAACCACGATTTTATGCAAGTCAAAGGTTTCTGTGGTAATTAATTATTAAAAGACAAAACCGTGTCTCTTTGTTGTTGTTTTTTGTAATCCATTTTTTTTACTACGATTGTCATTTTATTAGTTATTTTTTAATATTTAAAATTTAAATAGAAATTTAATTTACCAAGTTATTAAATGTTCCTGATTATCTCTCATTGTAATTGTCTTCTATTAATATTTTATTTGTTTAAGGTTAACTTTTTGTAGATATTTTTGTGAATGCTATTTCCGTAGCTTATTATTTCATTTTCCTTGTGTCCTGTGGATGCTATTTCTATGGCGTAGTTTTTTTTTTCATTGTTACCTTGACTTACGCATGGCAATGCTATCAACATGTTTAAATTGTTATAATAATATGATACTAATGCAATTATACTTCAACGATAATGTAATGTTCCGAGTAGCCTGGAGGTAGAAATAATACCACATGCTATCAATTTATTTTGTGTTCCTTAATTTCAACCTAATAACTATGCGGTGTGGCATTTAATTACGTCATCCAGAAAATTAGGAGCGCAAGAAGTTGAAGTTTAATTCGATGCCAAAGTTGAAAGCTTAATTATTGGGGAAGGGTCGTAAAATTGGAAGTGAGTTTATTCTCTAGAGTAATAAGACTGATCATTAAAGGCTATTATTTAATAATTCATTTCTGTGTTTGGTTTTTTAGCCAGTTTAAAGATAAACGTTCAGTATCCATTCTGGCAAGAAAATGTTTTCCTCAGCCGTGTGTAATTACGTAAGTAATTAATGTTTTGGTTTCTCTTTTCACTATTGTTACATTGCACAGATAAAAATGGGAAACAAGTAACGTCGGCCGTTAAATGTGCCGTGTTTATCGACTAACACACAGAGAAAACACAAGTACACTTATCGTGACAGCCACAGAACAATGTTCTCAGTTGCTAGGTGCACGAAGAAACTTAAAACGATGTATTGATGTCATGAGTTATAGGCACCGAATTTTAATACCTTACGCACATCCTCTTACGAATTTTCTTCAGTACTGACTAACTTCCTTTTGAATAAGCAATCTCTGAAAGCCATTTAGAAGTAGTCAACAGTCTGGTATCAAATTTGTAANGCATTTAGAAGTAGTCAACAGTCTGGTATCAAATTTGTAAAAATATGATTTATTGTATCGTTGAGAAAATGATATCATGACGTTAAGTGTGAACGTCTGAGGAGTCCGTATTACGTCACATCCACGTTCAATCCACCGNTGATATCATGACGTTAAGTGTGAACGTCTGAGGAGTCCGTATTACGTCACATCCACGTTCAATCCACCGACCACTAAACTCTCTGTTCAGTGGTTCCCTTACACAGATTGCATGATGTTCCCGTGCTCAGTTCTGTTGAAGAATGTATGATTNAACTCTCTGTTCAGTGGTTCCCTTACACAGATTGCATGATGTTCCCGTGCTCAGTTCTGTTGAAGAATGTATGATTTCTCGCATCTTTGCAATGTAATATCCTTGAAGCGACTTCAGTTAAACAATATGATTGGCACTTGTACTGAAAAAAAAAAAAATTGTTCACCACGGTTTTTTGCAGCTAACGCTTTCCACATCATAACGTGCGAAGGGTGTTGCTCGATCTCTATTTACTGCAGGATTTATTTTTACTACCGTGGATGACAGGAGTGGCGAAATAAGCATTGACTGAGANCTCGATCTCTATTTACTGCAGGATTTATTTTTACTACCGTGGATGACAGGAGTGGCGAAATAAGCATTGACTGAGCATCGGCACATTTTCATCTCCGGGTAAGAGAAGTTAAAAGAGTCCGGTGGACTTGGATTGGACATCGTATGTGACATGGCCTGGCCTCCTCCAAGTACAGACGATGCACCCTATGATCAATCTTTCTGGAGCAAAGCGAAAGNGTATGTGACATGGCCTGGCCTCCTCCAAGTACAGACGATGCACCCTATGATCAATCTTTCTGGAGCAAAGCGAAAGGCGCAAACAGCTGACGACTTTAAAACTGCTATCAGAAATCGCTCATTTTTTTCGAAGTTCAGCCGTTAAGATGAGAAGAAAGGAACGCGTGTAAAATAATAAAATCCGTTACCGCTAATGGGAGATAACTTTGACACCATTCATATCATTCACAGGTTGTTGGTCAGGGACCGTCTTCTTCCTGTACAAAGGATGCCGGATGTAAGTCTCCGAGCCGTGAATGCTGCCTTCACCGACACTGGATTGTTAGTCCAACTTTTAAGGAGGAGAGAACACATACATCTTGGATTCTTTATTACACATCCTCGTAATCAAGCTTTATGAACTGGCATTAAAAATTAAAGCTTAACATGCCATATAGGACTACCTAACAGGTTTTTTTTTTAAGTTTGTACTGTTCCTGTTAGATACATATTTTCCAATGTAAGACAAACATTATTAACTAATTAGAAAACGTTTTATTATGGTTCTGTTTTTTTTATTTCGGCTTTATTTATACTGGTGAAGTTAAGGCTTCAATGACTTCTCTTACACTGAACCAGGCGTAACATAATGTACTCATAGTACGTAAACATTAAGAGCATGAAAATAAAGATAAATAAATAAATAAATATCTAAATTACTAGGAGGTGAAACAAAAATATGACAGCTCAAATATATTAAATTCTAAAAATGATCTGTGGTTAATATTTATGTTCATAACTTGAACAGACCTAAAGACAAGTACATGCTTAAAGAAATTAAAATTACAATAGCATAATATGTATCATAATCCACATTACCAAACATTAATATAAATGTGCAGAACCTACAAAGAACCCAAGAGGAAAACAAGGGATTGAATTTCATCTCATTTAAATAAATAAACAGATCTGCAATAAGCACTTGCGGATTAATGAAAATTGAACGCAGCAACTCCTTGAAATAGATTGACGAATCGACAGCAACAACTTACACATTAATTAAATTTAATGTATAAATAAACATGTGTAGCTAGGGTACACAAATAGTTAGGGAAATAGTGAACAAATTAAAAATGCTATTGATTAATGATTCGTGTATGTGAAATCATCAGAGCATATTCTTAATATATGTGGTAGCATTGTTCTTAAAAGTTAGTGTTGCCGAGTTCCTCACCTCTAAGGGGAAATTATTCCACGCTCACATGACAGAGACGGCGAAACAATTTGCATATAGCTGGGTTTTGTAAGCGGGAGTAGTTAAGAGAGATGTATTTTTAGCACGCGTGATGATAGTGTGGTATGGATGCGATACTAGTAACGGGAGGAAAAGATGTTCCCTGTGCTTTTTCAAGGTTGATTTTCGAATACTGACTCTGGGAATAAAGTCATGGAAAAATACAGTTGAATCCAAGATGGCGGGGATGTTTCCCCCCTGAAGTTGGTGCGTCTAGGGGTCTAGGGACTAGGTAACACGAGGACGTGCGTGTGTAGGGTTTGTAGAAGGGAGGAGGGGCAGTACTTCAACTCTCCAACCGGGCGGAATAGTTTCTGCCACGAAATAAAGGGCCGGTTGTAGGAAGGGGGGTGTTGAGGGGGCGTGGAGCGTCTGTTTCCTGTTTCCCGTGTGCGCGGGGCGGCGTCACGCAGCCGTTACGACGCGGTNGCCGTGGCACGCGCTGGAACTCACGCCGATGTTTTTCGCAGAGATGGACTAAGGGTTTTAGCGGATGGTGGGTTGATCGGGGGGAAGGGACATGCTATTCACATTCTTTTTCTTTTATTGTCGACTCTCTGTCTGGTTGCAGTTGACTCCCGGGACGCATCGGCCAGTTCTCCGGAGAGTCGCTCGCAGGAGATCGTACGACGGAACGAGCGGCCCGAAAAGTTGGCCTTTTTTTTTTTTTTTNGTACGACGGAACGAGCGGCCCGAAAAGTTGGCCTTTTTTTTTTTTTCTCGGGGGGACGGGATGGTGAGGTGAATATCGGCGATGCCGGAACGAAGTCGCCGGAAACACGAGCACTCCAAGCTCGGTGAACATCTGAGAGTTGCAGTTTTAGTTATTTTTCTACCCAGTGCAAAGATTAAACAACGGCCGAATAGAGGGGACAAACACCCAAGTATGAAATATTTTCATGTCTACTTTAAAAATATAAATTTTCAACAATTGATAATTTGTTGTCGAATTGTACGTTGTATGCATACATTCTGAAGTTACACAAATTATTTATGAAGTAAACATAACATTTAACTTTAGAGCGCTACACGGTTACTCCCAAGCGTTTGTGTTTGCTTCTGTTGGTTCCATTTGAAGAAAAAGGCTATTCTTACATATTTCATGAATAGAAACAAATACCATTATATCATATATTAAATCTCACGAATTCGGTGTCCATTTTAATTTTATAAAAATTTTGCAGCAGTATTATTTATATTTTAGAAAAATTTTCAACAAAGAAAGAGTACCTATTAACTTGCTTGTAATATTTTGATGTAAAGAAAAATATGTAAACGTAATTACGAAAGCCTTAATTAAATTTCATAAACTAACGTGAAAGNGCCTTAATTAAATTTCATAAACTAACGTGAAAGCAATAAAAATAAATACCTAAAGGTAGATAGATTCCTAAAATTATTTTCACCACGTACATTAATTCTCGCCACAACTAGTATGTTATGTTTCTTAATACATTGAATTTGGTTTAATTAATATCGACAAACGTTTCCTGATAGTGATTCAGAACTCTCGTAGAATTCTCGTTTGTGCCCTTTTGTAGCACACTAGGCACGCACTTAAAAATACGCCTCTCCACATTTCTGTCTGCTAAACGGGGAAAGAGGTGTTATATGAGTTTGGGGTGGCAGTATCGTCTTCTTTATGGCATTTCCAGGTGTGTGAAAGATAATGCCTTTCCTGTGAGATGTCATAGCGTCCGAGTCACCAATAACCGCTATGAGCGNTTTCCAGGTGTGTGAAAGATAATGCCTTTCCTGGGAGATGTCATAGCGTCCGAGTCACCAATAACCGCTATGAGCGTCGCGACGCGTTAACAAGTGCGGATTGTTTTACGTTGGGTGATGTGCTCTCATACCTTGTCACAACCTTAGTGGGTGTATGTATACACCTCTCTCTCTCTCTCTCTCTCTCTCTCTCGAAGAGAGAGTGCGTTATCATTATTGTTTTACAGGTACTGACAATGCTGTTATTTTATTACACGTGACCTAAGGATAGCAATGATTATGTTTCCCTTCGTACAGTATAATTTTTAGTTTTGCGTCTTTGTGGTTTTTTATTTAATATATTTTGGTGACTCATTTACTTATATCCATGTGCTAATCCTCTGAAATAAGTAGGTCGACATCGTTATGTGAAATTTTGTTTTCATTTTTGCATGTATATATCACCTAAAAATGTTTTTTAGTTGGTGCTTATGACGGTGCTTAACATTACGTCTATCGGTTAACCCGAAGACAGTTTTTTTTTAATGCACTCAGAACTTATTACAGAAAAGCCCTAACTGGAATTAAAACCAGGAAAGNACCCGAAGACAGTTTTTTTTTAATGCACTCAGAACTTATTACAGAAAAGCCCTAACTGGAATTAAAACCAGGAAAGCGAGCACCGTTACCCTACGCGTAATGAAGGAAAGATGATAGTGGCTCGACAATCAGGTCGTCACTCTAGTTGATCGACAAGAGGAACTTCACGAGGAACGGAATAATGCTCCCAAAAATTCTCTAACTGGCAAGGAATGGAGAGNGTTGATCGACAAGAGGAACTTCACGAGGAACGGAATAATGCTCCCAAAAATTCTCTAACTGGCAAGGAATGGAGAGATTTGGGCGGCTCTTAACAACGGGGTCTCGAGAGCCGTTCAGGGTGAAGTGAGGTGAATACGGAGCAGCACAGGAACGCAAGATTGGTGGAAACGGGAGATACCCGAGAAAACCCGCAGACCAGCGGCATCGTCCAGCACGATTCTCACATGCGCAAAATCCTGGAGTGGCCCCGCCGGGAATCTAAGCCGGTTCGCCCAGGCAAGCAGTTTGATCACTACACCACCGCGGGCCCAACTGGCAAGGATTACCTTTGGTAATAAAGGGCTTTCGTGTAAGTTATGGTGGCCAAGGCGGCATTCGCAGAAAACCAACGGAACCTCGAGCAGATTGCAGAGGGTTGTAACTACTAAATTATCGAATCACTGTTCATTAAGNCGCAGAAAACCAACGGAACCTCGAGCAGATTGCAGAGGGTTGTAACTACTAAATTATCGAATCACTGTTCATTAAGGCCCCCGACTGCCTGGAGCGTATTTACGCGTTTGAGGCCGAGAGGCGTGGGAGCTATAAGGGTTACACCGGCACGCGCTACAAGAGTACCATCGCCGTTACGCGCACGGCTCTGAACTGGCGTGCAGTGTTCTCGTAGTGCTACGTGTATCTATGGGACTTTTAGCGGCGACCCCAGTAATTTTATTGACGAAAAGTCTGTAGCAACTTTCAATACAGGCTCCTATCGTATTTTGGCTCGTGTCCGGCTAGTATGTTTTAAGATACGGCAGTCTCGAAAATAGCACTTTTTAATTATTTTGGAGGGCTCAGAAATAATAGTTAGAGCATGCGTGGTAACATAAAAGTACCATTCCTTCCTCGTCTGAATATGATGTTTTTTTCGTAGGCAAGCATATTGCGGACACGTTAGAGAAACCAGGATTTAAAACACACTGCAACGCAGTTCAAGCCTCAGGCAGACGGAACCCTGCAAGTATGAAGTGTCGCCAAGGTTTGATGGCAAGCCGTCACCTACTCACGCGAGTGTCACCTCCAAGCGATCACAACTCCTGACCGAGCTCACTATTGAATGATGGTAGTGAGAAGGGGGTGGAAGGGATGAGGAGGGTTGGCAATTGAGCGATAATCCCGACCGCACGATCTCCCCTGGGACCCCCAACGGACGCGGCACGCGCATTTCCGAGCACGCAGAACAAACGCACCACACAAACGCGCACGCACGCATAAAACTTGCTCTCGGCCTGAATAACTGAGTGCTTGCTCGGCTTCAGGGTGTCACAATTAACTCAAAAAATTTTAATTTGTACTTAATAGGTTTGGATTAGCCGACTATTTCTGCGCTGCCAAACGAATGAACTGAATTTTTTAGCCTCAGAGCTTTCTAATAGTTTATTTTTTATTTTAAAGATTCGTGCAAATACACATGCAGTTTTTTAGGGGTATATATTATTTGTACATATGGCATATAATATATATATATACACGCACAAGTTGTATCTAAATTCGACCGACAAACTTCGGCTGCAGGTGAAATCACGAAGAAAAAAGGTGAAAACATATACGACTTATGGTCTACAGTGAATCATATGGGCGTACACATAGTTGAAGTTGGACCTGGAATACTAGTTTATTACAAATCTGGATAACATATTTAAGGGGGAACGATATTGTGTGACAGAACAAAGATCTGCAAACGCAACAACACCTTTCACTGCCATCAAATTATTTCGTGAAAAGAATCATGGATACTACCATCATTTCAATTTAATCTTCATCATACGGTAGCGCGCTACTGGGGATTTAAAAGACGTATTATTAACCAGCATGTCACAATTAACGATACACATTTCCCAGACGCCCAGAGTTCCATCTTAAATATTTTATGGAGTATTTGTAACGAACTAGTGCTTCAAGTTCAAATTCAAAAATTTGTTCCACCCTTAAGATTAACTTAAGACCATAGGTCGTACGTATGTTTTAACCTTCCTTTTTCGTGATTAACTTGAAACCGAAGTTTGTCGGGTGAATCTAGATACAGCTTGTACCATGAAAAATATGACGGATGCTATACTAGTGAATATACTTCAAATTAAGTTAAATTAGTTTGAAATTAATTTTCGTGGCACCTAGAACATGCAATATTTTCGGTAATGAGTTGAGTACCAGTATATTACTATTATTGTTCCTGCATTTATCGGTCTATTTAATTATCTACCACGCAAGCATTATTTTACTTACTTAGTTATTTCATCGTTCTAGACTATGATAGTCAATAAAATTTTATTATATTCGGGTTTTTCAAAATAAAAATAACGGCGAAACTAAATATATAAACCTATCGCATATCATTGTAACGAAGTTGTTGTTTTATCTTTCATGTATAAGGATCCGTGTACCCACGTGAAATAAACTTACAAAAATTGACATTAAATTCTGTTCGAGTTGTGTTTTACCAGTAACTTCATGACGATATACCTATACTTTGATTTCTGTGTAGCACACAAATTTACATTTGTCGTTTTCCTGAACAATTCTGTGTTTCAAATTATAGTTTCTTTTAAAAATGAGCCGACTTTTCATCGGGATAGAGAAAACTATTAATTTAGTTTTCCGTGGTATTCACTAACGTACACACAGTGTTGATGAAACTTATCCGAGATACCACACTCGCATACTCCTATTGCTGCTGTTTGCATAGTTCCGTAATTGAAAATAACTGGGAAACAAATTGAAATAATTACAGAAGGCATTTGTCAACTCGCCACATAAACCGACACAATTAAAATAAATTAAAAAGAGATTACTTGGAGTAGTGCAATTAACGCTTAGTAAAACCAGAATTGCGCATCGAAATTTCACTACACACACACGTATGAAAAACTTGCGATTTTGCAGTATTAATCGCAGTAGCTCTATAGTACCATTCGTTTATCAAAATATTTTGCTTGGTACATATTGCAGTATTTAAGTTGAAAATATTGCATATAAAAATAAGTAAACGCGACATCGTGTTTTCAAGTACAAGCTTAAAAAAATTAACAATGTCTTCACTAACCTGTTACCGATTTCATGATTCACTTCATCCTAATTTGCTGATTGCATATATAACTAGAGATGAGTCGCCAGTACTCTATCCGCGAGCCACTGACACGTAAAGGAAATGTCTTAAGTCGAAATCATGTTGTAATCGTATGAGTTCACAGGATCGTTTACCGGTATTTTCATGTTCATCACTTATACAAGATCTCCAACATAGTGATATTGAGAGTTGATGGAAAATCGCGAAACATATTTTAGCCAAAATATACTCTATAACACTTGTAACTAGTTTATTCTTTCATGATTGGGTGAACAAGGTTTTGACTGAGCTAAGATGTTTGCAGACCAATCACGATCGTTCTGCCTTACGGTATCAGAATCCTCACTAGCCCAGTGAAATGGGGCGGAAGCTTCATACATGCATGACAGCCAACAATGAAAGGAAACTGTGTACAGTACGTTAAATCCTAGCAAACAGTCAAATTTTCCTACTATAAAGCATCATCTCTATTGATATTCTTATATAGGATATAAAGCATTCAAAACACACTGTTATAAAATATTAAAAAAAAAAAAAACCTTTTGTGCAATAGTTTGAAGCGTTGTTCAGTTTTGAACAAAACTTTATGAAACTTGAATACAGCTAGCTTCCTTTCTTATGACATCAGATTTTTGTGAACAAGGTTATACGTGAGTTTAAACATTCTGAAATTTAAAATTAAACTACGAGTTTCTTCTCTTTATAGCCATTTTAGTTTCAAAAGTTTCAAATTAATCCTCCCCCCCCCCCCCAAAATGCTGACAGGTATATAAATTTTTGTTACTTGGCGTACTCGTATCCCTCCAACGATTAATAAAGAGAAACTGTTGCAAATACATTTTTGTTTCCTTAGATGTGCATATAGAAAAATATTCGTACATACTGAGCTGCATTATAAATTTTTTTTCCTCGATGTGTGGAATATAAATTTTATATAGTTTGCCAAGATTCCAGTATGNTGCAAATACATTTTTGTTTCCTTAGATGTGCATATAGAAAAATATTCGTACATACTGAGCTGCATTATAAATTTTTTTTCCTCGATGTGTGGAATATAAATTTTATATAGTTTGCCAAGATTCCAGTATGAAACTTGGATACAGTTGTGAACAACTAGATATTTCAACACATTTCTACGGCCTATTTAAGGGTCAAAATGTATCCAATTTAAACCATAAAACACATTTACAGAATCAATCCTGTAATATAAGTATTTTTACTTGGTTTGCTGTTTGAACAGTGTGGTTCGTTTCACTACGAAATTGATAGATTTTGGTTTGTGGCGAGGTCACGTTCTCTTATAACCACGTNGAACAGTGTGGTTCGTTTCACTACGAAATTGATAGATTTTGGTTTGTGGCGAGGTCACGTTCTCTTATAACCACGTGCTTCCTTTGCTTATAAATGTCTCTTGAGGGGATTGGATCGCAGATATATCACCGATGAATGTAACTTTAGTTACATCGATCTAATGAAAATGTATGGCGATGCTTGAGATAAGGACAGAGCTACTTAACGGCTTCGCGGAGGACGCAATCCGAATCACTTTACACCATCTTGCATAGCTTAATACCGAGATTTTATGTGGTGTTAAAACAACAGAGGTTTTTGCAGTAGAGGTAATGAACTTCAAGTCACAGAAGCACGTCCACAGCCAGAGATTTGAAGATTAAGAAAAAGTGCTGAAGCATTTTTAAGAAAATATATGTGCTCTCTTTGTATCCGTGGGCTAAAAAAATACGCGAGTATCTGTAAGATTCAGCATGATCATCCGTTGCTCTTTCCCCTTCCACTTTAATTACTTTGAGTGTTTTAAAATTGAATTTCGCAATAGGTAAAATTATGTTTCTGTAACCTGCAGAATTGTCAAAAAAACACCAGTTCCCAATGGCAGGTCCGGGATAGCGAATAGGCTACAGTCACCAAAAGTGATATCTTCGACTGCAAAAAAAAAAAAGTATTGTTTGTGTGGAAGAACGCCTTCTCCTCACTTCGTGATATTTCATAACAGGTTCTCGAGAACTATATATGCTGGAAAAATCTATTTCATTTTTTTTTCTAGGATATACCCTTTTCCACTTTGCTTCGTCGGTCCTTTTTACTTTATCGTCCCAGAAAAAAAATATATTACCAGAGTTGTCGGAAGACGTGCCATATTCTACGTGTGTTGCTTCAATATACTGGTACTTCTCAGTCGCTATCCGAGCGCACACAGACAAAACACTTGGAATAAGACAGATCGAGTTGATCCTGACGCTAAGAGGATTTAACTCCAGCCAAATGTCCTTTACTAGACACGTTTTGATCGGAGGAATTATTCACTGCACGAATCACAGCACCAGCTGAGCACATCCATCACAAGCCTGCAATTACCCGACGTTGTCAGAACATACATAGAAGGTTCAACGCTTGTACCAAACTTGATGGCTTTGAGTGGAGCCTTTCTCTTAACACTCATGTTGTAGCGACAAACCGAATCAAAGTATGCTTTCCGGGACTTGGATTCCTTTGGTAATTTTTTTCCATTCTGGATACCTTATTTTTTACAGTCCCTGGAAGTAAAACGTGTGTGTTAAATTTTATGCTCTGTCTCGATTTGTCTTTCCGAGACATAACTTTTTTGTTCTTAACTCCTTCAATTACAAAAAACAAGTTTTGCACCACCGTGATTTCTGAGTCAATCGGCCGCTCACGGTTCAAGAGAAAGTATGGGATGAATTTACAATGTCAACACAGAACACAACTCCAGACTTGACAAATGTCTACTCGCCCCTCCCACCTAGGCGAAACGCAAGTGGGAATCGTACCGGACGATGCCGCTGGTCGGCGGGTTTTCTCGGGAATCTTCCGTTTCCCCTGCCCTTTCATTCCGGCGTTGCTCCATACTTACCTTACTTCACCAACATCGGCTCTCAAGACCTCGATGTTAAGAGCTGCCCAAATCCATCCACTCCACTCCATTTGACAAAAATGTCTATATAGCTGTTCCAAGAAACATCCTTCGCGTGCAACCAATTACAGATGGTGCCAAAATTGTTTGAGGTGTGTATGAGCAGTAATTTTTAAAACGTTCAACACACGAAAGAAACAGAAAGCTCACGTCAAAAGATTCATATATTGTGACTTGCACTTCTATCCCGCACTTTGATAGAATACTGTTTCTTCTCTTTTCAACTAACCTTCGTGCATATTTTCCTTATCTTGAGGCATTCCCATTCCGAGGCCATTAAAATAAAAGATCCGGCTTCCTGCAGTTTAGAAGTGTACCACCGCAAAGAGCCGAAAATCAAACAAGGAGAAAAGGCAAGGAAGAAATGAAAAGAGGCTACTGTTCCTTTGTTCTCGGACACGAATAAAAGAAAAAAAATTGTAGAAACGCGAGAATATTTTTCCCGCCAACAGGTAATATTCTTCAAAGCACGTGCTCCCCCCCCCCCTCTTCGTCTTTTCGCGGTTCTTTTGTTCCTGAACCCGCGTCGGCTGTCGAACGCGACTGCCAGCTAGATGAACAGGTAATGCCGAATATCTTGAGGCAAAAGATGCTTCATTCCAGCCAAGGATGGGGGAGAGAGATGGCGGAGATATGCAAGTTGCGTGTAATAAGACGAAATGGCCTCGGAGATGTGTGAGCTATGGGCGTAGAAGGACGGAGATAATAGCCAGCGGAATATTTCCTTATTTGCCTCGCACGGAGGCCTGCTTGCGCTTGCCGACTTTTCTTCGCGGGCTGAGATAACGTAGTCGAGGCCAAATAGCTGTAGTTAGTACCACAGAGAAAAAAAAAAGTACTATAAGCGGACTTCTTTCTTTGTTTAATTATTCAAAACTTTCTGCGAATTATTTGTGGTTTTATTACAACAGTATTTTCCAAATGTTATTTGCACGGAAGGGGGAGGGGAAGGGGGAGGAGAGATTTAATATTTCTATTTATGGACAAAATACGAAATCTGTAATATTTCAAATTATTAGCAAAAATATTATTTATAATCAATGTTCTAATATACAGACATGGAACCACAACATGCTATAAGTATACTTAATGTTCAAGGGGATCACACATTTCTTTTATTAAAATAATAATAAACTTTGTCATTTTGTTTTCAAATTTTATTTTTGAACATTTTAATTTCATTTCGATGGGGGGATATGTCCCGATATCCCCTCCCCTTTTTTTTCACCGCTACGCCCCTGTATTTACAAACGTATCTTTAATGAGCATAATAATCACTCGTGTGCTTTCCGTAACTATCAAACTTTTACGGTTAGAAGGACAAAAGAAGGAAAAACTATCACAATATTAAACTGAAGGCTTTTATGTGTCCCTGTTAACATCACTCACGCTAAACATTTCAAATTATCTACTTTGGAAACCAATATATTTAATTGGCAAATAACCACAGCTAGTCGATTGCACTGTGTTGTTACTTACGTATTATTTCTTTTAGACAAAGTGATTATGGAAATAAACGTTTTCTAAAAATAACATAAGTTATAAACAGCAATAATATATCACATAAAAAATTTTGTTAGAAGACGGAAATTTGAACTCTATAGCCTAACATTATCATTATGGGGCGCAGACCCTGCACCACCAACCTACTGAGCTACACATCCCCCCCCCACACACATACACGTACGTACGCACGCACACAGCCTACTGAAAAACCGCGTGGTAATATATATATGCATTACCTAACTCCACATTTATCGCGTATTTTTAAATTTGTGTACATTATTTTATTATGACCGTGTTGGTAATTTGCAACGTTTCCCGTTACAAACGCGTACATTAGTTTTGTACATACATACGTTTTACAGAACCCGTCGTCTTTTCGTAAACGGACATATACGGCTTGAGATAATTACTCGGGTGTCCGCCATCTTGTCTGTACCAGCTTCGTGGGTATATCAGACATTCAGAACACGTTCTACTGTTGTGGGGCTTGGTTCTAGGAGCAGCAGAGATGGAGAATGAGTGAGAGAGAGGGTAGATGTCACAGTGATAACGCTGCCGGCTTCCCCACGCAGCCGCCACGAAAATGGACTAGCGCTACGTGGTGTTCATACCAAGAACTACAGATTCTTACCTGCTGGAGTGGTCAGAAACGCAAGACCAGCCTGCTGACAGTGTTCTCGGACAATGTCGAACAAGTGGTTCTTGGATTGCTAGCCAAACTGAAATTGTATTAAAGTAGGACTAGGGGAACTCTCTTCTTGTGTGAACTGTTTCTTGTTACGCGATGAGTCGAACGCCCCCTGCAGCTCATTATTCGTCGCTGGACTTTCTCGTCTATAAATGAAAATGTATTTCTGTTAGCAAAGGATGTTATGTGACTGTAATTTAATATCACAAATGCGCTTCCTTTATGTCCCGGAGAAAGGATACACTTTAAGTATGACATACATACAGTAGATATTGAAACGAGTCACGTCGGTAAAGAATAAAGAGTGACATAGGAAAACTGCAAAATACTGAACATTTCGAACGCAAAGGAAAACTTCTCATACAGAAAATATCGCAGAATAAAGAAACATTCCTGAAAATGAAACCAGGAACGATATATATAAATAATTCTAATTTACTGTAGACATTTAAAAATAAGAAAAATCTGTTTCGACTAAAGTAGTTGAAAACGTCTATTCTGGATCAGCAAACAAGAAGTTCGCAAATGCTGACTATTACTTGCAAGTAAAACAAATATTTAAACTTTTATTTTATTCGTATAATTGTGATAAGTAACTTTGTAAGTGCTGGTAATAGCAAGTACTGCTGGAACATATCCGAACGGCAATTGTAAATCTACGTAGCTCTATATGCTCCACGGAGCCAATTCATACTTGCGTACATAGCATTATTGTATCATTCACGGCATGATCATTCTTTAGCAAGGCCTATCTCGCTAATGAACTTGCAGTACGTTTCGNGCCGCCACGAAAATGGACTAGCGCTACGTGGTGTTCATACCAGGAACTACAGATTCTTACCTGCTGGAGTGGTCAGAAACGCAAGACCAGCCTGCTGACAGTGTTCTCGGATAATGTCGAACAAGTGGTTCTTGGATTGCTAGCCAAACTGAAATTGTATTAAAGTAGGACATGGGGAACACTCTTCTTGTGTGAACTGTTTCTTGTTACGCGATGAGTCGAACGCCCCCTGCAGCTCATTGTTCGTCGCTGGACTTTCTCGTCTATAAATGAAAATGTATTTCTGTTAGCAAAGGATGTTATGTGACTGTAGTTTAATATCACAAATGCGCTTCCTTTATATCCCGGAGAAAGGATACACTTTAAGTATGACATACATACAGTAGATATTGAAACGAGTCACGTCGGTAAAGAATAAAGAGTGACGTAGGAAAACTGCAAAATACTGAACATTTAGAACGCAAAGGAAAACTTCTCATACACAAAATATCGCAGAATAAAGAAACATTACTGAAAATAAAACCAGGAACGATATATATAAATAATTCTAATTTACTGTAGACATTTAAAAATAAGAAAAATCTGTTTCGACTAAAGTAGTTGAAAACGTCTATTTTGGATCAGCAAACAAGAAGTTCGCAAATGCTGACTATTACTTGCAAGTAAAACAAATATTTAAACTTTTCTTTTATTCGTATAATTGTGATAAGTAACTTTGTAAGTGCTGGTAATAGCAANCTTTTATTCGTATAATTGTGATAAGTAACTTTGTAAGTGCTGGTAATAGCAAGTACTACTGGAACATATCCGATCGTCAATTGTAAATCTACGTAGCTCTATATGCTCCACGGGGCCAATTCATACTTGCGTACAAAGCATTATTGTATCATTCACGGCATGATCATTCTTTAGCAAGGCCTATCTCGCTAATGAACTTGCAGTACGTTTCGNAGCATTATTGTATCATTCACGGCATGATCATTCTTTAGCAAGGCCTATCTCGCTAATGAACTTGCAGTACGTTTCGATTTAAAAGTAGGCGTGACGCATATTATAAATCAACGGTCTTATTGTGTTTTACTGGATACAACACTATTGTTTTTTTTAACACTTGTTATAAGCTTTGAAAATTAGAGTTTTTCCCCTGATTTTCAGAATGTAGAAAGACTGCGTTATTTCCCCTCACTATTTTTATACCATTAATGTGCAATAACTGTAAGCTATGTAGTGTTTAATCGCGTACTGTAATTTGCTACTTTACAGAATATACAAATTTAAACTTTGCAGCATTTAACAACCTAAACAATAATACATATTTTTATATATTTAAATTGCGAAAATGGTTATTTGCGCCATGAATACGAAAATATTGAAAAGTCGTTTTACATTCGTTCATTCATTCGTTTGACACTGACACCTAAAGCTAAATATAAACTTATTGCTTTGATAGATCTGATAAACCTTTACAAAACTTGCACATGGCGTTGATGAAACTGAGTGATTATGTATGTCAAATCACGAAATACTTGTGCTTTAATTTTCCCCGTAAAAATTAAAGTATCGCTGATTTACTCATGCTGCTAACTGTAAAGT
>NQII01001858.1:35159-58126 GCA_002778355.1 Clitarchus hookeri
TATGAATATTTACTTACCCATAGGGCCTGTTAACTTCTCTTTTAATATATCTTTTCTCAGACTGAATGTATTTTTGGACGTAAGCAAAGATCGGTAGTGATATGATATTATTACATTACAAACATAATTATAAGAAAGATTTATTCATAATACAATAGGAAAACTACCAAATAAACCATTTTAGCTTATTTTTTTAACAGTTTATTTAAATCCTCAATGAAAACAATGCCTAAATATTAATATTCTTAATTTCGTTGGTGAAAATTCTTCACTGGATAGTTGTCAGTTCAGTAAACACTTTTATTCCTCAACAACCAAGCTGATTACGTGACAATTGGTATTTAAAATATTGTTCACACACTCCAGTTATTTCAAGTGGTTGCTTCAGGGCGTGTGTAGGTAAGTTAATTCAGTGAACTTGGAGCGATCTTGCCACTTGACTTATCTTATTAGGGCTGCGGTGCTGTAGTGGCTAGACTACTCGCCTCCCACTAAGGCGAAACCAGTTCGATTCCCGGCTAGTTCGCCCCCGGATTTTTGCATGTTGGAATCTTGCCGGACGATGCCGCTGGTCGGCGGGTTTTCTCGGGGATCTCCCGTTTCCCCCGCCTTTGCATTCCAGCACTGAGCCATACTCACCCCGCTTCACTCTCATCGGCTCTCAAGACCTCGATGTTAAGAGCCACCCAAATCTCTTCACTCACTCACTTATATTGTTTGTGTAGTATTTGCTATTGTGTTCACTACTTTTGATGCATTTTTGGAAATTTTCGCGTATTCTATGGCCAGATTTGTGACGATTTTTCTAACTGAAAATATTATTGGCCCGATTCATACGAAATATTTTTTAACCTGTGTCACATAAGTAGTTAAGTGCGTCACAGGACTCGTCTGTTGTTTTTGGCAGCCCATTGCTCGTTTGCTCGTAGAAAACTCCGCAAACAACGGCAACTATCGTCCTTTCCTATTCCCGCGTCTCAGTGAAAATAAAAATGTGTTCTTTCCACTGGCTTGAGGCGAAGGTCAATTTGAGCGGAGCCAGCTCGCATACCTGGAGGGGAAAACTTGCTCCCGACAATCGTGAAGAATGCATGAGGTGATATGAGGAAGGGAGGAGCAGCGACGCGATGAAGACGTAAGGAAATGGGGGTGAACGCGGGAAAGTCGTTCTCTCCACGTCACTGTCTGCCAAATCCCGCCCACAATAATTGGCGCATGACAGTTAACCTAACGAACGTAGCCGTGAAAATCATGACTTGGAGTATAACTTAATTTGCTCCAGACAGAAAGCAAATGCTAAGTCACCGAATTTTAAAACAAAAAATAACTTCTTACCTAAATCACACATACAACTACTGCAGGCCGTTCACTGATACTTCCAACTTTTCTGAAGCCGTGCTTAAGTTCTACTTTCAGGCCATTACTCCACCTCAAGGAAAAAAAAGGTTAACCAAGTCTGGAAAATTACACCAAAGTGATATCGCACACTCAATGTAACATTATTTTGCATGAGAATCATTTCTTACTGGGCATTACCAACACACCTATGTTCTTCCCGGTTTTATTATTATTAACTGTTAATGATATATCGTAATTTATAGATAATATATAATAAAAGTACAATTTAACTAAAAATAAGGCACTTTCATATTAACGCATGTGTTAAAACGCTTCTGATACGTGACATATTTAGGAAACAACCAAACATGTAATATGAGGGGTGATTTTTCAGCGGTGTTATTCATAAAGTGTGAAGAAACCGCGAATAGACTATATAGTAGTATTGCTGGCGTTGTTTATGTTGTTTTCTCTTTTGCTGACGTCATCCTACTTACACAGTTTGTGACGATTGTCACGTCGCTGCTTTCATCTACACGTCAGAGCACGCTGTTACGATCTACACTACATGTCACGAGGGGACCGAGACCAGAAGACACGCTGCACGTACCCGGAGCAGGTGGCCCGGTGGCGGGCGGCCTCGACGGCGCTGTCAGCTCACGTGGAGCGCCGAGACAATCGTGTGGCGCGTGGCGAGACTTCGCTCCCTACAAGTTTTGCATTGCCGTGCTGTCGGCCAAGTGGTGGATGTGACGTCACGAAGAAACGAACATCCAACTTGATAGAAGCTATTGTAATGTTCTCTGGCCTTCGAGACACTCCGAGTGCGGGGAAAAGACTGAATAAAAAAAAAATGCCTTGCTCTGTTTCGAGAGAGAAGGCCGAGAGACATCTGAGCGGGTGGAACATACATTCCTTAAAGCGGGATGGGTAATTACGAATCGTATGCCCAAAGTTAAATCATGTAATTTTTTATCTTATAAAATTTCCAATCAGTGTTAAAATATTTAAGATTTTGAGAGTGCAAATTTTGTGGATAATATAGTAACTCATACTTATAAAGGATTTTACTATACTCAATTTATTACATGACTTTGTCGGTTGGGATTATAATAAAATGTTTTAATATGTATTTTTTTTATAAAGGAATTGCACTTAATATATACACCTCACAAACAGTTTGGAATATTGTTTGATAAGGACGGCGGGTTGGGGAGTATGAGTTATGTGGTTCTTTTGTGATCAACAGAGAGCGCACTAACCAATCGAACATGCCTGGGAAATCTTGAAAACATCAGTTTATAATCGTCCATAACCTGCAGAAACACTACCAGATCTCACAAGAACTGCCCAGATGAAATCGTGCCTTCTTTCGGAAGATGACATCTACACANGAATCGTGCCTTCTTTCGGAAGATGACATCTACACATTGATTACAAGCATGCCACGGCGTGTTAGGGACCTGTACAATGCACATGGAGGTTATACACGGTACTAAGCTGCAGTGGGAAGAACACTCCCTAGTCAGAGACACCATTAAGTTACTTTTGTTGCTCTTAGTGTTTATTTTTCTGTGNTGCAGTGGGAAGAACACTCCCTAGTCAGAGACACCATTAAGTTACTTTTGTTGCTCTTAGTGTTTATTTTTCTGTGGTACTGGAAATTGTTTTTGTTAGAAACACTTTGAATTCCACGTTTTGTGTCGGTACCATTGATAACGTCTGACTGCTATGCTTTATTTTATGTATATTCCATGATTGTTTGCGTTATTTATGTATAATCCATACTTATTTATATACATATTTTCTTTTTTCGTATTTTTGGAGCACTAATACAAAGAAAAAAAATTCCTCTCCAAATAAAAAAATTAAAAAAACCTACTGTTTTGGGACATCTTCCCTAACCCTCGTTATCTATCCCCTGTTGTGCCTCCGGACGATGGCGACTTTCTAGACTCTGCTCCTTGAAATTGAAGCTATTCAATTTAATGGAAAATAACTGATATAATGGAGAGAAGTAAGGTATGTCTCTGTCACAAGGGTTAAGGTGAACTCCATGTACAAATATTCGTGAGATCATTCGTTATGGAAAATGAGGTATAAAACATAATATGACCTATTATATAACTTGGTTACTGAGGGAAAGATACGCTCCTGAAAATTGGGAACTAAAATAATTTATTTGCAAACTCTTAGAAGCCACGCGAGATGAAGCTAAACAATTCGTGAAGAATAGTGGTAGCCTGATTCGACACCTGCCGCCTGTGAACATTTGGCGGGTAATGACATCGCCTGTCTATAGGAAGCTAAGGTTTACCATGTTTTTTAACCAACAAAAGTGTGTTATCAGTTGGAATTTCCTTAATAACATGTGATTTTTTTATCTATCACATGTTCGAAGAACAACTTTCTACGAATTTTGTTTTTTCACCTCATATAGTTTCTGAAAATTTGCAAATAACCAATTTTAATTTCCAATTTTCAAGGGCGTGCCTCTTCATTAATAATTACGTTAGGTCATTAGTCGTATTGTGTTTCTACCACTTTTTCCGTAACCTGTATTTGTACCTGGAGTTCAGGATGATCTGGTACAATTCACTTCTTACCAAATGGATACTATCACAGCAATGAAAAGAGTTGAAAGTTGAAGACAAAATTCATGCGATCGGTCATTCATTATTTCATGGCTTGAAAGCATCACACAAGGAAGGGAGTTGGTTTTAATCTTCAAGTATCTGTACCGCAGCCACTGTAGTAGACGAAAGCAACGCGAAAAGGACAAGCTGCCATCTCGTTGCTCACGACCTAGCTCATTAATATCAGAAAATCGATAGCTCACCCACTCTTCACGGAGTGTGCCACATCAAGTCTCATTGACGCAGTTCTCTGATGAATGCTGTATGAGCCCCAGACATGCACTACCGAGTTGCCAAAGCAATCGACTTTCTGCTTTAACGGAGTTCTGACGCAGTAGCTATTATGAGACTCTCTCTTCAAACTCGTATCCGAAACTGTCCTAGATATTGCTTGAATAGATAAAGTTATTTACGTACAATTAATANCTCTCTCTTCAAACTCGTATCCGAAACTGTCCTAGATATTGCTTGAATAGATAAAGTTATTTACGTACAATTAATAACACAAGGAAATCAATGTTTCTCCTGACATATTGCCTGACCCCTAACTAGGGTTATGTCACAAACAGACTCGGAAATATGAGAAAATATTAGGAAAAAATGAAAGAGGATTAGGGGATGATAACTTTATATCCCTAATCAACGCTCCTGTTTTTACGCCTTTCAGATAACTACAGAAACGGAGACGAGAGTGCACTTACATGCTAAGTATACGACTAAAAATCAATTAAAACATCACGAAGTTAAATAGTTTAGCCATTATCCAATCTTTAAACCTTGGCCATAAACGTTCATTAAGAAAATATAAACGATAAATACTAAACACAGTTTTAATGAAAGCGTAAATTTGTAAGAACGTATTACAAGCAGACGCGGAAAAGGCAGCTTTTGCCCATGTAGTAAATTTTCGTCCTCTCCTCGCAATTCGTATTTATTAGATACAATTTCTCATTGCCATCGTAAAAGATAATCGTCGATTAATAAATTCATAATGTATAGTTTTATCACATAATTTTTCAGAGAAGACATAAACTGGTGTCTAACAGAACAACGCAGTTTATTACCAGTTCCCATTTGTTGAAAACAATTTAGCCAAACGCTCCATAACTTGATAAAAAATTATGCATAGAAAATGTAACAGGGGGAAACAAAAAACTTGGAGCATTTAGCGGTAAATATATGAAAGCGAAATGTACTTAAGAGCTGTCATTGCTTCTTTCTTTTATAAGAGGGTCTAACATACACTATTATAATATGCCAGGAGAATTAGGGTATAGAAGAATTAATTGCTAAATAATATTTGGTTCATTGCAAGATAACGGCAAGGGCAGACAGAAAACAGAAATGATTATAGAACTAGCTTGAGTGGGGTGAAGACTCTATTTTAAAAACCGCGGAGAAATTCTCATATGGCTTCATTTCCTCTGCATTTTAATTATTGATTCAAGATGCACATATGTAGGTAGAGCTTACCGTCGCGTCGACAGCGCGAGTTCATTAGAAAGTGATCAAGTTGCTCAGAGAAGCAGGAGAGGGGAAGGAAACGGGTATGGCCAGTAGGAAGGAACGGCACCAGGTTTAAGTTGAAATTGCTTCGGGAAACCACGGAAAAAAGAAATCAGCATGGCCGGACTGTTATTAGAGCCCAGATCAACTCGAACGCCATTCCGAAGGTTCACCATTGCACCACCTTTCTTGGTCCCAGGTACGAGCTTATACGACTGACCACTGTTCCCGTTAGAAGTTCAGTTTAGTTGGCGGACCATCGAGGATGCGATTCATGGCCACTTCAACTCGGATAAAGCGTAGCTCGCATCCAGGGGGGGGGGGGGATATTTCGGCGCCCACGAGGTCAGGAGAGGTGGAACTCACGCAGGTAGTTGATGGAAATTCGCCATAATAGGATGGTAGGCTACTTAACCGAGCTAAGTGGCGCTGTAGACCTGGGTTTGATTTCCGGTTCGGCCATCCTGATTTCAGTTTTCTATGGTCTTCCGAAATCACTCCAGGCGAATGCTGGAGTGGTTACTTGCTACAGGCCATAACCGGCTCCTTCCCCGTTCTTGCTTCTCTGAGCAACTTGCTCAATCTCTAGTAACCTAGCCGTGTCATAAAAATTATGTATTTTTAAAACTAATTTTATTTGTTGATGCTCATGTACAAAGATTTTTTNAACCTAGCCGTGTCATAAAAATTATGTATTTTTAAAACTAATTTTATTTGTTGATGCTCATGTACAAAGATTTTTTAAAAAGTTTTTTTCAAGTTATGTAAATTTTAATATTATAGATACATACCTCTATCCTGTTAATTTTAAAACCACTTTNAAAAGTTTTTTTCAAGTTATGTAAATTTTAATATTATAGATACATACCTCTATCCTGTTAATTTTAAAACCACTTTGGTATATAACTGATTTTGTTATTTATGCACCTAATTTGTCGTACAAAGTTAGCAATTTTTAAAACGAAAAAATGTTGACTTTATTATATATTGTTGTATACGATAGTTACCACAATTGAGGTACCCTGTCGATAAATCTAACTCCGTCAAAAAAGATTAAGCAGTTCAAATTCCGTTCTTGCTTTTATGTTTAGGGTATTCGCGCTCTGCTGAACCTTTCCATAGCTCTCAAAGAGCAGGCTTTGGAATTCAGTGTAACTCGTACACTGTCACCATTCAGTCAGCAGTTTCTAGAACANTAGCTCTCAAAGAGCAGGCTTTGGAATTCAGTGTAACTCGTACACTGTCACCATTCAGTCAGCAGTTTCTAGAACAACATCGCAGGTGCTCGGGCAGTCTGCCGACCGCGCAGTTATCATATGCCGCTCAGTGGCTTACCGAGCTTGCTGACTGCCACAGAAAGAGTTGCCTGTGCCAACTAATCCACCGGAAACCCCGGGTAAGGGGGGAGGGTTACGATTTTCCCCCTTTTTTNCTCTCGCACCCCCTTTCTCAACCCTTTCTGCAGTACACCACACGCGGCGGCCGGAGGGTAATCAAATACCCCTCTCTTCCCCCCGAGGTACATGCGCTCACGACCCCTTAGCCGACAACGCTAATTACAATGCATTGACAGTTTAATTGGTTTGTCTCTGGCGGCGCGGACGGAGCGCCAATTATCACATCTAATAAATGTGCCCGCGTATTGGCTAAAGCACGTTCTACTCTCGCCACANGTATTGTTAGACTCCAGGAAGGAATGGGAATTGCATACGAAGAAGACTGCTTACGTGCTACTGAATGGTCTCGCAGAATCTACGCTAAATCCAGAAACATAAACTCATCAAGAACAGAATTTTTACTACGGTACTTAATATATTTTCGTGGGGTTGCATTTATCGACAAAATGTTTGAATGATGGCAGCTATAATAATACAACGATAATTGATACAGTCCACAGTTTTAACNGCATTTATCGACAAAATGTTTGAATGATGGCAGCTATAATAATACAACGATAATTGATACAGTCCACAGTTTTAATTTTAAAAATTGCCAACATTTTTGTGAAAATTACGTATATGAAACACAAAATCAGTATGACTATGTCATTGTCACAAAATTAAAAATTATCTTTAGCTTTATAAAACAAAATTTAAATAAATTTAAAAACATGATTTAACAGAAGCTTTTAATAAAATGAAATTAAAATAATATTAAGAAAGCCTTTTTTATATTTTGGTATTAAAGAGTTTTACACAGTAAAAAGTTATAATTTTAAAGCAATTATTTTTACACATGTACTGATTTTGGGGTTTCTAAACATTATTTGAAATACAATCAACACTTTTTTTTTCTTCAAAACCTGTTAACTATAGTTGTGTGTGAAAGGTTTGTTAATTCAAATATGCAGTCAGTAAAAACAAATACAATGGAAATATGTTAAGTATGTAGAATTTAGTTTTTGATTTCATATTTCAGAAATTCACGCATAGGGAGACCTTTACTTCCATAGCCCATAAGACATGCAGGCTGTATTCCTGCATTTTCTTTTCTGTCACCTATTTTCATTGTACAACCGAATCGGTGATTTCGATCAGTGGAATTATTCTTACTGAAAGTTAAGTCACTGAGCTGTTACCTACTCGCATTATCAGTGACGTGCACTGAGGTCTCAGCGCCAAGCCATTCTAATTCACTAAGTTTTGGTATAAATCACTCTTACATAGGTGAACACCAGCAAAAACGGTAACCAGACGTGCAACCCTTTCTCAAATTGGAGCAGATTTCAATGCTGGGGCATCGACAAGTGCCAGCGTGCGAACTATTCAACGGACCATCATTGATATGGGCTTTCGGAGCCGAAGGCCCACTCGTATACCGTTGTTGACTGCACGTCACAAATCTTTTACGCCTCGCCTGGGCCCGCCAACACCGCCATTGAACTGTTGATGGCTAGAAACACGTTGCCTGGTCTGACGAGTCTCATTTCCAATTGTATTTGGTGGATAGACATGTACGGGTATGGAGACATCCTCATGAATCCATGGACCCTTCATGTCAACAGGGGACTGTTCAAGCTGGCGGAGGCTCTGTCATGATATGGGACGTGTGCAGTTGCCGTGAAATGGGACCCCTGATACGTCTAGATATGACTCTGGCAGGTGACAGATACGTAAGCATCCTGTCCTATCACCTGCACCCATTCATTTCCATTGTGCATTCCGACGGACGTGGACAATTCCAGCAGGACAATGCGACACCCCACACGTCGAGAGTTGCTACCAAGTAGCTCCAGGAACACTCTTCTGACTTTAGACACTTCCATTGGCCACCTAAATCACTAGACATGAACATTATTGAGCATNCTTCTATGTATTTGTGGACTGCCCTTCAGGATTCATGGTGTGAATTGCCTCCTGCATACCTTCAGACATTAGTTGAGTCCATGCCACGTCGTCTTGCGGCACTTCTGCGTGCTCGCGGGGGCTCTACATGATATGAGGCAGGTGTACCAGTTTTTTTGGCTCTTCAGTGTATATCGCGGGCGATATCGTCACAGAAGGAGAGACAAAACTGAACCAATGCTACGTGTGCAGCAGGATAATTGTGTCGCGGACAACATAGCTGTATTTAACGAGACGTATGTACATTTTTGAGACGCCAGAAGTACAGAAGTACACCGGTAAATCGGGAAACGTTGTAAAAGGCGAAGATACGTATTTTTGTCACACTGCACCAATGCCAATTGTGTTAGCAGGGTCACAGAATAGATCAGTACACAGAGACTAAATGTTGTGGCGGTTCCATTCTCTGATTGGCTTAGCGAGGTTCCGGGAATGGGACTCTTGTGTCTGATTGGCTACTGCATGGTGCGAAAAGTTCCCCATTGGCTGAACTACCAGTTGCAAAGTAGGTCAGCAGGGGCTGATTGGCGAACGGCGTTCTGAAATGTTGCTGATCAGTGACGCCATTTTGCTGGCGTGTGTGGCTGGATGGAGTGCGTGGTACAAGCGGCTGTTCAACCCCTGTATTCTTAGGCACTCTGTCGCAGGGTACTTTGTGTCTCTTACAACGACGTTACAGGCGGTGAGTTGTGTGTTCCTTACTTCGAGCCTATGCCAGGTGTGCAACAGGGCACTTGGGTAGCAGGTGCCATCGTCTCAATGATTTTCACCCGTTTTATGCTAACGCTAGAGTAACAGTTTTTTTAAATATTTTTTGGAGATCACATTATAGGCAATAAAAATTGAACCTTCCTTGCTTCAGATAAAAAAAATATGTATTACTGTCCAACGACTTTGAATGTGCAAGTATGAACATAAAGTACTATGGTTTAAAGTATTTGTGAACACATTATTGCAGCTCTCAGGTAAGAAATATGTCGTAATAATTTTTGATGTTTTTGAGATTGGTACTTTTTTATTTTTTTCATTTGCTTTTTGAAATTTATCCTTAGTTACAGAAGAGGGGTACACACTGTTACATTTCAGTAATATTACAATACAATTAACACATTTGTTACATTTCAGTATAATCACTTTTGAAGTATTTATATGTAATAAGCAAACCAAAATTCCTTTCATCAATTTTGTTCTTCCATTCGTCTTCTCATAAAAAAAAANGTATTTATATGTAATAAGCAAACCAAAATTCCTTTCATCAATTTTGTTCTTCCATTCGTCTTCTCATAAAAAAAAATACAATTATCTCCTGTTTCTTCTAAAAAATACAATTCAATACTTATTATTTAGTTTTACATTCTCTTGTTGCAGCAATTATATAATTCCTTCAAATTTTCATCATTACATTAAAAAATCACATGTATTATTCAATTANTCTCTTGTTGCAGCAATTATATAATTCCTTCAAATTTTCATCATTACATTAAAAAATCACATGTATTATTCAATTACATTTCATATTTCTTTTTAATAGTAATACACTTGTCCATCATTGACGGTGTTGGTATTAATTTTGCTACAAAATATTGTTCGATTTTACTTCGGCCTTGTTTATGTTGTTACCTTTCCTCTCATTGGCTGTCGTCTGACTACACCACACCTCTCCACCAATCAGCGATTGCGAGACGAGAGACAACCATGATAATTTTCTTTCGTGCTTTTGTTTAATAAACATTGAATACTTTCTACCCTGTAGGAAATGATGAATACTAACAAACAAAATTATAATACTGATTATCATTTACAAAAAAAAATATGGTTACACATGATCTCCATAACTATGAATTATAAAATTAGTCTAATATTATACTGCATTTTGTTTAACTCATATAATTAAGCGTAATTTGGAATTTATATTAAATTTAGTGACAACATAAGCAAGTATTCCGTAATCATATCTAATTAAAATATCTCTGACCAACGGTAAACACAACTCCACAGAACCTGCAATGTTACAACACAAATGTGAAATTGGGTATAGTGTGTAAGTCTGATTTAGCATATTCGTCAGTCTAAAAGTCATTTTTAAAGGTACACACCATTATTTCATTTTGAATGTAAAATATCCATCGAAGTAAAGAGTATTTTGTGCTTTTTTTTTTGNAAAGGTACACACCATTATTTCATTTTGAATGTAAAATATCCATCGAAGTAAAGAGTATTTTGTGCTTTTTTTTTTGTCTTGTAACGTATAATACAGATGCACGCATTTTTCATGATGAAAATGTTTTTCAACGTGACGTAACTTTATTTTTTTTTTGTACCTTGAGCTGAAACCATACCAGTTGATGACATTATTGCGAGCTGGAAATGTACAGTTTTCTGACAAAATGCGTTAGTTTTTTTTAACTACATCTGGCGTACGTTTATGTAATTTCATGCACCTACGAAAGTAGGCGCTTTAAAAATAAAAATGTATGCGTTTTACTTTTCCTTAATGCGATGAAACGCGTGGAGTTCGAGTCAGTTTTTATGACGGTAGCAATCATGTAAAGAGTAGTGGCAATTATTAAAACGACTCGAAATTTTGGTATTATTTTAAGCCATGATTTGCAAACGAGATATTATTTTTATTAATACGCTTACTTTTATGATGGCGCCTGTGAGATAGCAAACCCACTGATAGATGAAAAATCAGTTGTATAACAAATGTAATCTGGAATAAACAGCCTGTTTTCATACCAAATGGACACAGTATTTAACTGAAACAAACAAAAACAGAACTGCCTGTAGAATTAATTAGAAGTAATTAATAAATTACACGAGGAAACATTATGCAGAGATTTATTGTGTTCGCACACCTGCAACAACATCACGAAACCGTTGCGACGTTGATGTTTCCTGTTAATACATCACTAAGGCCTCACGTTTATGTGACAAGGAGGTAGAATCTTCAAGATTGCGCTCTCGTTTGAAAAATGAACCGTTCACTAAAAATTATGATGTGTACTGAAATGAAATGCGACGTCACATGCATTTCCTAACTATGAAACATAACAGATCTCGTGCGATTCAAAATTTCCAAAAAGGACTAGCACACATAATTTTATTTTATATCTCAACTAAACGTATGTAACAGTTAGGGCAAAGAAGGAAAAATTATTAGTGGAAAACCGGTATTTGCAGTAAAGCGCGCATTAACAACATTGAAAACCTTTGTGTGGGACCACGATTATTGTTCTATTTGTAATACCCTATTCCAAAAATATTTCGGATTAGACAAACAATTTGATTAATTCTGGTCGTTTCGATGGTTATAATTACTAAAAGAGTTAAAAAGGTGGCATATTTCCTGCGCGTTTTTACGGCTGGAATAAAGAACTATTATCTGAGTTGCGAATCTTAAACAGAGATGCCTCAATTCCGTGTAAACTCTCGGTGATTAGTACATCAATTTTAATTTATTAGATTACAGTTTTGAAGCCAGCTTAATGGTTCGAACCCAGCAGCCTAATTAACCGTAATTTATTAGTAACATGTCGGTAAACCACGTGGTTAAAAGCTAATTTAATTTAGCACGTCCCGTTTCCTTTACCTAAAGTTTTTTTGTGCATAGCCACGTGACATACAACCGAGATTTTAACAAAACTAGTTACAGGAATGAATCATTGTCCCAAGTGCTGAGCACATGAATTTAGTGCTGCATATTTAGTTTTTTTTTTTTTTTTTTTGGTGCCATTTTTTTTTCAAAACCACAACAAGATTTAAACCTCTAATTTTTTTTTTTTGTTCGTGAATAGGCAGCTATAGTCCATTCAAAGTAACTTCGAACATTTCTGAAGCCCTGCTTAAGTTCAATTTATAGATTATTCCTCCGCCTCATGCAAACAAAACTTAACCGAGTCTAGAAAATTACACTAAAGGTACAACGCACCGCATTCGTGCGCACTCAGTATAATAATAGTTAGCATAAGAACAATTTCTTACCGGTAATTACCAATACACCTATTTTCTTGCTATCTGTTATTCATATTGATTGTAAATAAAATTATTTAATTTATAAATAAAACATAAAAATTCAATTAAACCAAAATTACGGCACTTTCAAATTGCAGTATGTAACAAAAGTAAACAACGTTTGAGATATATAACATAACTAGGAACCAACCAAACCCGTCATACATGGGGTGATTTTTCAAATGTTTGATCCAAAAAATGCAAAACCGCGAGTAGAATCAAAATCTTTGTTTTCGTAATTCTGTTTCTAAGAAAACCGGGTCTAACACACGTGTGTTTGTGAGAATACATATTTGTGCTTGACTGTACCAGTCATCATCACGTCACTCCGGTACCGAAAGTTTCTAATTCGTGTGCAGAAAACCCACGAGCAGCAATCAAAAACTAGCCAGCTGGGAAGTTGCTTCTGCATTGAAGTGTCTTGAAGTATTATATAGGAGAGCTTTTAAAGAAAATCAGGCGTGCCTAGATACATATTTCTTATTACCGTAATTATACGAAAGCGGCATGTAAAGAGAAGAAATTCAAGGAGTTTAGTTCCGTTTGGTTTGCTTTATTAATGGCGTCGCTTAATGCCGGTGAGTTGGTTAAAACGGGATGGTTTACCTACTCTAAATAACCTAATGCCAATTCTAAAAATGAAACATATACCGGTAACTTACAACGGATTCAAACCCAAACCCCTATAAGTCCAAAGCAAACACCTCAACAACCTTGGACATGAAGTTCGCCTCTAGATAACTAAGCATTGTCCCTCCCCTTTCCCTATATGCTTTTGAATATTTGCATATGAACGGAGGTTTGTTTGTTAATTTAACATTTACAATATTTTATGCCAGCTTATCTCTTTTAAATTACAACAAAAAGCAGTCCAGTATACATCTTTACAGTAGCATAATACTCGGCATAATGTTACCAGTTATTCACTTTAATTGCAATATATGGTGTTAACATATATTTGCCGTTAGTATGTCAATTAGCAAGCAAGCATGTGAAAGCGGAGCTGATGCTAAGTTAGATAAATGAATCGACCAGAACAATATCCGCCATCGATTTTCTGCACTCACGGAATACCATAGAGTGTATTTTCACGGAACAATTGAAATATCTATAGGTATTAGTGGTTGTACCTATCGGAATGAAATCATTTGTATCACATCCCACGTATTCAAGTACATGTCTATGTAGCTTACATAATAATCCTTTAAGTAATTTTTTCGTTAAAATCGCTGGCGATTTATTTCATTTAAGCATGTTAGTGCTAGATATTAAAAGAAAGCCGTGACCGGCGCGGTAAAACATATTCGTGCACTGTACTCGGCCGACGAACGCATGTCTCCAGTGAATGACAATTGCTCTTCAAAAAAAGGTCTTGTGCTATTTGCAACCGATAAGTATATCAAGTGTAACACCGCAGTTGTTATGACGTAGCACATCCCCAGTAGCAAACTACGTTTGCATTTGGTTGGGAAAAAAATATTGTCCCAACGTAATACGCCAACGTTAATTTGCTGCCACAAATGTTACAAGATTGTTTAGCACTCTCATGACAATTATTTCACTAAATCAGAAAATTTCAGAGCATATCATAGGTGACATTTTTTAAACATTAAATTGTTTGGTTGATGTTTTTTACTAAGTTGGTAGACACACTGTTGATAATTATGTATTTTTTTCCTGCTGGCCCAACGTTTTGCAACCAACATTTTTATGCAAATTTATCTGACATGCCGTGCAGAAGAGTTTTGAAAACTCTCAGTGCTGATTTCCTGATCGCATTAAAAATTAACGAGTTAATTTAGGTAAATGCACAGCTTAAATTGTAACAACGCTAAGTACCACATAGTATTAACACCTAAATTGTCCATGCTTGCAGTTTATTAGTGAGCTTGCTCTCTAGACATGCATGTACACTCTAAAAAAATATTCTGGTGAACTTCCCAAACTGTGTTGGAAGTTTTTAACCTACATATTGTATGGAAATATTACCACATGTCAAACTGCAAATGTAGGAACGTTTAGTATCACCTCTATAAATGTTGGGAACTTCCCTACGCACTTGACTGATTCCCGAGAAAATTTAGGAACGTAGCGTGGGCTTTCCCACAATACGTGTACACTGATGTGATAAATTTACAAATATTTTCTTACAGTGTATTTAATTTGTGTATGTAGTAGGTGAAGAAATGTTGTTAAGACCTTATGTAGAAATGTAGTATTTTTAGTGTAAAATAAAAAATGAATATACTCTCATAAAAGAGGCAGTAAGCTGAAATATACCTAACTGAATTCTCGTTAAGCTGAACGCATTTTTAGTCAACTCTTAAAAAATAACACTATAAATAACTGTTTAATGCTATTGTGTGTATTTTTGAGTTTAAATTGTTGTACGCTGCTAATATCGTAACAGTAATTTACTTGGATATTTAATTAGTAGACTAAATTAACTTTGACGAATAGTGAAATATGTTATTAATATTAATAACCATTTATTATTGCAGCAATGTTAGCAGAGAATATTAGTTTTGTGTAACAAAATTATCATTAAAATCGTACTTTGTGTACCGACTTCCACAAAATTGGTAATTTTACTTCATATTTTATATAAGTTTTAAATTTTTAAATGTTTATTATTTTGATACTTTTGTATGCTGTCGTGAGAGAGGTAAAGATATTGGCTTCGGGACCAATTATAATAATATTTACTCATACTTGTGCATTATATTTCACCTTACTTCTTAATGTTAAACTCCTCATAGCATTAATTTTATGTAGAGATTTTATTACGAAATTATCGGTACAAATTAAGCCAGTGTTTATTTCACGTAAGACGAATGGTGTACTTGCAAAGCTTCAGTGTAATGTTAAGCCACCGCTAAAGTCACTTCCTGTAAAGAAAACGGCCTAATAGAATCCGCCTCTGTTTATGAGTGGCTTTATGTTTGTGCCAGAAGTATGCGTTGAAGTTCCAGAAATATAATAAACATGTGTACGGCGTCACAAATATCGCTGATTTCTGGTAAACATCAGGATAAGATACGTCAGTAGGGTTAAATTAGCGCTTGTCACACCAAGATTGTATCTTCTTATAAGTAAAGTTTTTAAATAAAATAATTTTATTTTATTTGTGATGTGCGATTGCAAGAGCTACGATTATCGCTTTTCGAAAATATACGGGCCGCGGTGGTGTAGTGGTAAGACTACGCGCCTCCCACCTAGGTGAACCGGGCTCGATTCCCGGCGGGGTCGCTCCCGGATTTTTGCATGTGGGAATCGTGCCAGACGATGCCGCTGATCGGTGGGTTTTCTCGGGGATTTCCGGTTTCCCCCACCCTTACATTCTGGCGTTGCTCCATACATCGCTTCACCCTCATCGGCTCCCAAGACCTTCATGCTAAGAGCCGCCCAAATCTCTCGACTCCACTATAAAAATTATATATAAAAAATATAAACTGTTGTAACTAATTCCTCAAGTTATCTTAGTTTCTGTCGGGGGCGTTCAGTTGAGCGATACGAAAAACGCGCATAGTCTGTCCGCGGTGTCTTTGCACTTCTTGAATCTAACCTTTGAAGAAACACTCAATGTAAAACGTGTTTGGTTGTATCCTAAAAAAAATCGTGAACCACAAACTTTTTATATTTCCGTTAAAATAAAAGTATCTAAGTTTTGGTTAAATTGAACTTTTACTTATGTTTTATCTATAAATTACAATATTTCACTTATAATTGATATGAATAAAACAGGGAGAAAATAGGTGGGTTGGTAGTTCCTTGTAACAAATAGTTCTTATGGGAAATATTATTACGCTGAGTGCGCACGAACCCGGTGCGTCGTCCCTCAGGTGTCATTTCACAGACTTAGTTAAGCTTTGTTTCCAGGAGGCGGAGGGATATTCTGGAAGTAGAATTTAAGCAGGGCTTCAGGAACGTCGTAAGCAACCGCGAATGGACGATTACTACTAGCTCTTTAGATTTCGTAGAAATAGAGTTATATAGAGGTGGAGAGCCACGGCTGAGTTCAAGGGAAGTATTAGTACCCTGTCAAAACCCGATCGCCGAAGTCGATATCGGACAAAACGTAACTCCAGTTCGTTTTGATGTGAAGTCGGCTCGGTATCCAAGAAACCAAACCAAACGTAACAAGGTCGTGACAGGTCGTTTGGAAACAAAATGGGGCGACTGTCAGTAGCTTTGACATACACTCGCTGTAGATGAAATCCTCGCAAATTATATCTGCAACGGTAGCGTATTATTACACGCAATAGACGCCAGTGGATTTAATCGCAGGAGCCACTTTATATTTTTTTCTTCCCCGTTATCGAAAATACGCAGTAACTTTCACCAATTAGTTCATTTTTGAATATGCTGTTTTTAATAGGACAAAAGTGATACGTAAGAAATGTATATGACTGATTTTTACCTTTTTGAGAAAAAGACATCCACTGAAAGACGCGTATACTTAAAAACACTGATTTTACATAAATTATTTTACTAGAAGTCCCCAAAAGTTTTGTGACAAATGGTAGCCAATGCTTTTTACGTCTAACGTTTCACACACGGTCTTATAAGGACATGTCTTGTAAACTAGATTTGAAATGTATAATATATATTTTAATAAGCGATTTTCACTTAAACATTACACTAAACTGTAAAAAAAAAAAAAAATTGTAATTCTTGCTGAGAAACTTTGTAATTTCACAAATGCTTGTAACCATACAAAGATGACTCTTGTGAAACTACTCGTTTGTAAAACTACAACCGCCGTGTTTGTAATATACCTCAAGAAATGTTTGTACTATACTGAGCCGTATCCACGAGCTTCAGCAAAATGGCGGACACTCAACAACGTAAATCCATATATAGCTATTCGTGCAAAAACTATGGTGGATGTTAAGTGTAATTGCGAGCAAAAATAAATGTTTTGCAAGTTTTAATAACTTAGAACACTTAAAAAACTCAAATAATAATAATGCAACGTTAATTTCAATAAAACATGACCGTATTACTCATTAACAGTTGTTTCGAATTTTAAATCGGCTCTCAAGACCTCGTTGTTCAGAGCCTTCCAAATCTCTCAACTTAATAACAGAACTCATAGAATTAAATAAATGTATTCTTCTTAACCAAATAACTTTTTTAATGTTTTGTAGGTACGTGCAGATATATTTATTTTAAAAATAAGGGGTTACGGCTAATAACACAAGNTGTGTTGACAAAGTGTGATTATTTTTCGTAAATTATATTTTGAAATGTTTTTCTTAGTTATTCTCAGGTATTAATTTATCACATTTGTTTTCTACATAAAAAGAAATTTTATGTACACTTCTCAATAATGTAAATTTTAATACAAGGCTATCATTTGTAATATTAAAAATATTTTTTTTTGCTGATTTTACAAGGAAACTGTTTGTAGTCTTACAAAAAGGGTTTTCTTGGCAACTGCGTTTCCAAGGATGTTTCTTGTAAAAGAACAAAAAAATGTTTATAATGCATATAAAGATCTAAAAATACTGTTGTGCAATCTTTTTCAAATCTAGTATCATATACAGTAAGAGACATGGTGTGCGAGACTATTAAATATTTAATGTCGAACTCCTCAAAACTGCAAAAGAATACCGTCACAATGATGTGACTCTCTCGCTAAAATA
Organism: Clitarchus hookeri; assembly: GCA_002778355.1. Classification (NCBI taxonomy): domain Eukaryota; kingdom Metazoa; phylum Arthropoda; class Insecta; order Phasmatodea; family Phasmatidae; genus Clitarchus; species Clitarchus hookeri. The sequence continues at coordinate 53,646 of NQII01001858.1, forward strand.
ACGTTACAACAAATTATATTGCTAAGATTTTTACATCTTCATACAAAACAATAATATTCTTTTCAACTACACAGATCAAATCCGTTGACAAAATAACCAACCAAATCTTAATTATTTCTTTTGGTTTCAGGAGGGTCGAACACAAGCTACATTATTGCATTTTTGGAACGGTAGTCACAAATATATACAATATTGCCAAAAAAGAAAGACACGATTCGCCGTCACCTATTATGCAAAGATTCTTTGCTTTAGTGTCATAATTTCAATTAAAGAGTAAGTATTGCTAATTTCTAACTATTTTAATTTCACTGTTACGGTTTGTTTAATATTTGTTGTGGTTTATTTCACCAAGCGTTATTTGGCAGTTGTAGAAAAGTAGGGAGGGATCTATTGATATTTTAATGTTTATGTTATGTTATTTGTGACAAATGNTATTTGGCAGTTGTAGAAAAGTAGGGAGGGATCTATTGATATTTTAATGTTTATGTTATGTTATTTGTGACAAATGTTGCATTGATAGTTAGGATGTCACGCCAGAACTACAGAGTAAGGCAAATAGCTGAACTTCTATAGCGGTATTTTTTTTAACTTTTACTTTACAAAAACCTTAATAAAAAAAATAAATAATCCGTTACAGTAGGCGATGTCGCGCATTAATGTGAAATGTTGAACAACTAGTTAATGCTGATTGCGTCTTTATCAAGAGCAAATGAAACTGGTCTCTCAAACGTAGAATAGAGAACAGATGAGTCACATGGAAGTGTTTATATTTGCATGTGGTAGATGTTCACAAAAATAACTGTAGTACATCAGGTGTGTGANTATTTGGCAGTTGTAGAAAAGTAGGGAGGGATCTATTGATATTTTAATGTTTATGTTATGTTATTTGTGACAAATTTTGCATTGACAGTTAGGATGTCACGCCAGAACTACAGAGTAAGGCAAATAGCTGAACTTCTATAGCGGTATTTTTTTTAACTTTTACTTTACAAAAACCTTAATAAAAAAATAAATAATCCGTTACAGTAGGCGATGCCACGCATAAATGTGAAATGTTGAACCAACTAGTTAATGCTGATTGCGTCTTTATCAAGAGCAAATGAAACTGGTCTCTCAAACGTAGAATAGAGAACATATGAGTCACATGGAAGTGTTTATATTTGCATGTGGTAGATGTTCACAAAAATAACTGTAGTACATCAGGTGTGTGACTTTTGAATACTTCCAGTTAAATATGAACCTGGTGAAATTTATTGCCTCGTAGGAAACCTCGCATCATATCGTAAAAGTCCCACAGAACGTATGGAAATAAAAACCTCACGCACAAATTATTAAATTCATTGCCAAAAGCTAAACATACATAATTACGTGTCTTTTTTTTTTTTTTTTACCGTCGAATTCATGCTCCAATTGACCCATTACGAAGAACGCATCACGCGGGCGTAAATTAAACGTTTACAACGAAGAGCTATATTATCTCTAGTGTCATGCACATTGTAACGACTACAGGACGTGAATAAAACACGTGAGATATTGGAGGATAACTGCTGCAGGCGAAGTTGAAATATTTAACGAATGAAACTGCACGAGTGCCGTTTTAAAACCGACAACAAAACGTTTGAAGCACTATGTTAAAACGCTGCATCACTGTAAATCCCCTCGAAATTGAATAAACGCGTGCGTGTTTAAAGAGAACGCTAGAAAACAGTTGCACGTCAAACGCGGCAGCGACAGGTATCCCGTGCACATGCGAAGTGGATGTTAAAGCATTTTTTTTTTCTTTTGTTTTAAGTTCGTCACACCACGGCGTACCGAAATATACTCCAAAACAATGAGAAAAATTTCCCGCGATCATTTAAACTCTCATTGTAGGATATAAAAACAATTCCAATATTTAAACTTTCAAATTATTTTTCCTATTTCAGACCCCTCCCTCTTGGTTGAAATACAGACCGAACCGGTTCTGAGTGATTCACACCAATAACAGCATTTGAAGACTCGTCACAACATTATAAAACGAAATTTGTTCGTGATTAATTGAATATGCTTGGAAGTCTTACTTACGTTCTTCTTCCAACTTATCCCGTGTTCTCATTCCAGACATAAACTTTAAGATTTCTCGTAAACTTTATTAAATGCTTGAAAAAAGTTGGTCNGTTGGCCAGGTGAACTTGCTAGGAACATACAAAGTATATTAACGCTGCCTCAGTTCTGAATCAGATGTGTACAAATACAAACACGCCGAATTATGTTGCATTTAATTTAAACATTACACTTTTAATTAAGAAATATGAAGCTAGTGTTCCGGATTTGCTGTTTATGTTACTATGAATCATAGTCAGTATTCGAGAGAAAATAAATTACCTTTGGTTTTTTTTAAAAAGATAAATTTTGAAAGTCCTAATTTAACACCACAAGTGGTTATACTTCTATAATTTAAACTAGGGGTGTGCTAAGATAATATTTAAATATTTTGACTAGAAAAGCTTTATGGGAACTAAACTGAAGTTATACAAGATGTTTTCGAATAACACGTCGAAATTCAAACCATAACATGTATGGAATAATATAAACAAAAAATGCCAGTAAAGAAATTTTTGGAAAGGTCATTTAGTATTTTTAAATTTAAGTTGAAGTCAGGCAAAACAACGCATGAAGTTCGCAGCTATATGGAAATAAAATGCTAACACTTCTGGCAGCCTTTACTACTTAATTGCTAATCTCCCATTGCTCATGTAGTTTCACACGTGTACTAACAAGCAGCCACTAGCGGCGCCAACGTATATTGAATTTATGAGATCTTAAGTGCAGATGCTCTCCTCGTGGCGCGCCAGTTCCGTTCGCCTGAGTGATATGCAACATGCAGTGCACGCAGTTACGTACAGCTGCAAACCCCTTAGTTTTTTCTCTAACTTCAACTTAAATTAAAAAATACTAGATCACATTTCCAAGAACTTCGTTACCAGGATTTTTTGTTTATATTAGACCATAGATGCTGGGGTTTGAATTTCGACGTGTTATTAACAAAAAAATGTCGTATACAGGACTAAAAACTATTTAATTGAATTAGTTCAAGACCAGTATATATATATATATGGTGGGGTAACCCTAAAGACATTGTTGATGAGCCATTCAAATACAATATACGACCAACTTGAAAGCATCGTAGCCGTAGGTTGAATGTTGTGTAGGGAAGCGACGAGCGGCGCGCAAAGTTGAAGCAGCATGTTGGGCGTAGTTGTTCTCGACGTGGGTCCACGGACATACCTGGTTAAAAGTGTTGCCGGGGTCGTGGTGGAAACGTGGTTAGACTACTCGCCTCCCACCTAGGCGTACCGGGTTCGATTCCCGGCAGAGTCGCTCCCAGGTTTTCACATGCGGGAAGCTGTGCCGGATCACTGGTAGGCGGGTTTTCTCGGGGATCTCCCGTTTCCCCCACCCTCTCACTCCAGCGCCGTTCCGTCCTCACCTCGCTTCACCCCCATCGGTTCTCAAGACATCGATGTTAAAAGCAGCTCACTCGCTGACTCAAGGTGTTGCCAAGCGTTACATACGCGTAGTTTGTTGGCGGTGTAATTGTCCCGAGCACTGTACACCAGGAGGGAAGACCCACTGTTGTCTCGGTGCAATTGTTTTACAAACTATAACTGTCGCTGCGTGTTTTGTATTCTTCCCCAGACCTGGATGCCGACGAGTAGCTGCGGTTTGCTTGGCTTATCCGTGCTCACTGATTCAGAGCAATGCGCAGTCATGCCGGCACACGACGCAAGTGATTGTTAAGAATTTAAAATATCACCCCCAAGAGACGAGGAGATTGAAAAGACATGACGTAGAGAGCGATAATCCTTTTATTTGAGAATGGAAGCAGACGGAAGTGCGTTACGTACGAAGAGATTACGCTTCTGTCACCTGTGATGTAGGACGTAGAAAGTAGCAGAATGGAAGCGAATTGTTCTCATGGTCACACCTAACCAACAAATATACACTGAAGAGAAAGAAAAACTGGTATAGGCGTGCGTATGCAAATAAAAGAGCTAGATCGGTTACTGCTGCTACAATGGCAGGTTATCAAGATTTAAGTGAGTCTGAACGTGGTGTTGTAGTCGGCGCACGAGAGATGGGACATAACATCTCCGAGGTAGCGATAACATTTGGATGTTCGCGTACAACCATTTCACAAGTGTACCGTGAATATCGGGAATCCGGTAAAACATAATATCTTTGACATCGCTGCGGCCGGAAAAAGATTGCGAAAGAACGGGACAAACGACGAATGACGAGAATCATTAAACGTGACAGACGTGCAAACCTTTCCAAATTGGCGCAGATTGGATTTGTGGACTGCCTTGCAGGGTTCATAGTGTGAATTGCCTCCTGCATACCTTCAGACATTAGTCTAGTCCATGCCACGTCGTCTTGCGGCACTTCTGCGAGCTGGGGGGGGGGGGGTACACTATATTAGGCAGGTGTACCAGTTTTTT
>NQII01001858.1:67957-166200 GCA_002778355.1 Clitarchus hookeri
CACCACCCTACATATTAAGGAACTATATAACCCCCTACCACCCAAACTACCATATCTCACAATATTCCAAACTTTTTGTGAGGTGTATATTTCCTCTTGATTAAACTGTTACGAACTTCTTCTGCATTAAATATTGTGCACCTGGAATTAGCAGTTGTGAAGTTATTAATGCAAACATTTAGCAGTTTTAATGAAGCCTGTTAAGAGGCCATGTAAGATTGCAGTGAAATATTCCCTTTTGTTATTATATAATTTTTTTATAAAGCAATTGTACGTTTAATTGGATTACAGAAAGTTTACAAGCGTTGTAACAATTTTCGTAGAATAACAAAGTAAATAAAACAATTCGCGAGGTTTATAAAATATTCTATTAATTGCATCATTTCTGCTCGCAAATAGTAGTTTTACAGTTTGAACTTAAGGCTGTGTTGTNTATAAAATATTCTATTAATTGCATCATTTCTGCTCGCAAATAGTAGTTTTACAGTTTGAACTTAAGGCTGTGTTGTCTGGTTTGGACTTTAGGCTGTTGCCTGGTTGAAAATTTGGTATTGGAAAATACATGTTAATGAAATTCATTTTTTTTTGCCGTGCCTGTTAAAGATAAATATATACTGCCAGGGACTTTTTTGAGCAGAAAAACAAATGCCTATTTNTTTTTTTTGCCGTGCCTGTTAAAGATAAATATATACTGCCAGGGACTTTTTTGAGCAGAAAAACAAATGCCTATTTGCTATCGAAGCCATTTGTAACATTAATGTAAAGCCTGTTTCCTGGGAAAATTAAACTTATTTATAATTAAATAAAAAATTACTGAAATACGAGTTAAAATATATTTGCTTCTATGCAGAGCTTGAGAGTGTCATTTCTCACACTTAGTTTTTGTTTCAAATTTATATCTTCAAAATTGACTTCAAAAAACCAAATCTCATTAACATTTAATTCCCTATACCAAATTCTCAACCAGGCACGAGCCTTAAAGGGATAGTATATACCTAAATAATAAGTAAAATGCTGGGTTGTAAAAAGTTAATAAAACTGCAAAGCAAACCCCACACACCAAAATTCTAAATTTTGAGTTATCGCAGATCTGCACGACATCGTTTTGAGATATCCTGAGTGCATTTTCGTTTCCTCGTTGATGCGAGGGGNTGAGTTATCGCAGATCTGCACGACATCGTTTTGAGATATCCTGAGTGCATTTTCGTTTCCTCGTTGATGCGAGGGGGGACCCACGAAGCTGTCCGCGCTTCCAGAAGTGTTCACATAGCGAGAACGTAATATGAAGAACAGGGGCAAGCTGANGGACCCACGAAGCTGTCCGCGCTTCCAGAAGTGTTCACATAGCGAGAACGTAATATGAAGAACAGGGGCAAGCTGATAAATCTAAACGCGTGTGTGTGTTTGCGGAGAAAGGGGGGCGGGGTTATGTTGGAATTAAGCTTCCGCTAGGGGATTGCTTGCCTTATCCTATTTGCATACGGTCGGAGGAGTCTGAGCCTGNTATGTTGGAATTAAGCTTCCGCTAGGGGATTGCTTGCCTTATCCTATTTGCATACGGTCGGAGGAGTCTGAGCCTGTTTCATTAGGTCTGTATAGAGGGTACTACCAAAGCTGAGTGCGTTTGCAATATTAATGACGGCGTGGAGAAGCAGTGCATGGCAGTCGACTCAAGGGGTGTCGTATCGCAGACCTGCGTTTTATCATTCGTACGCATGTTTTTCAGAGAGCTTAGATTGGTCTGGGCCTAGTGCGAGGCGACTGAAGACGCATGTGCAGATGCACATACTAGGTTACGACTTAGCAAGCGTTTCAACAATAAGATCATGATTAACGGCGGAGAATCTTGAATCACATGTTCCAGTTGTTTCAGTAAGAATTTCTCCTTGGGACACGTGGGCTTTCTTTTACACACCGAATTGTGTACATCTGAACGTGTCTACCGAGATGATCTGGCAACATGTTTGTTTCTATGCGATGCACATCCACTGCGCAGTATTTCGAGGAATTAATTCTTATAGGTTTANATCTGGCAACATGTTTGTTTCTATGCGATGCACATCCACTGCGCAGTATTTCGAGGAATTAATTCTTATAGGTTTGCTAGTTTTTCAAACACAGTTTCTACTTGAAAAGGTAGGCCATTATTTATACGCAAGTTCCTTACGCTTTGGAAAATATAAGAAAATCCCTCATTTTACTTCTTAACTCTCCCAAAAATTTTGGAAACTCGATTACATTGATTTGCACCAAACGCTTCAACCAGAGATTTATTACGCAAGAAAGTAAAAATTGNATCTGGCAACATGTTTGTTTCTATGCGATGCACATCCACTGCGCAGTATTTCGAGGAATTAATTCTTATAGGTTTACTAGTTTTTCAAACACAGTTTCTACTTGAAAAGGTAGGCCATTATTTATACGCAAGTTCCTTACGCTTTGGAAAATATAAGAAAATCCCTCATTTTACTTCTTAACTCTCCCAAATATTTTGGAAACTCGATTACATTGATTTGCACCAAACGCTTCAACCAGAGATTTATTACGCAAGAAAGTAAAAATTGNATTTTGGAAACTCGATTACATTGATTTGCACCAAACGCTTCAACCAGAGATTTATTACGCAAGAAAGTAAAAATTGTGATATACACATGTAGTCGAGAACGCCAAATGCGCTCACAAACTCTGGGGAAATTTTGAGCGTTCCTGGTTGGCAGAAGGGAAAATTGTGAACACCTAATTACGTACTATTTTGTTTCCATGTGCCAAGTAAGTATGTGAGTCGTTAAGTTTCTCTTAGAATTATTATAATTTCTGTNAAACTTTTAATAAGGCCAAAGGATGTATTTTCAGATATTTGTTTCTCTCGCGGAGTAATAAACTCGCCAGTAAAGTTTTCATCCACATTTTTAAAAGACTTAGGCTACAAGTGCTGTTACCCATGTGCATTTCGTTTCGTGGCCTTCGGGGAAGAGATTTGAGAGTAAAAGTAATCTCTGTTAAGGCGTGTTTGTCTCTGTATATATACGTGTCATTTAACTTATTTCTGTATTTTTATGTTCCTGCGTCATACGTGTAGACAGACTTCCCTTACTTAGGCCTGTCAGTCGTTTACAGCAACTCACGGAAAAAAAAAACTGTTTTTTTTTAGTAATATTATTGTGCTAAGTTGCCTTCAAAAAGCAGTGTTTCTGGTTCGAATCCTGGAACATGTTTTTAAATGTAAGTTTACTTTAGTATGTAAGACTTCTCCTTATTAATATAGAGGCATGAAGCGTGACTGTGTTGAATAATTATCTCGAAATAGTATTTTGGGCCCAGACTAATACTGACTTATATAAAGTAATTTTAACGAGGTGTATTAATGTTCGACATTAAAAGTTTAGATAAATAAGTGTTTCGAAACTAAGATTTCCTTCTTTTTGTCTACGATATGTTTCCACGCCAAGTACCTCACAATTTTGACGTAGGCAGTCACAGAACGTGTTGACAAGACGAAAAGTTCAGTTTGGTTATTGCTAACCCAAAACAAAACTTAAGTATTTATGAAAAATGTACCAACAAAATAGGTAAACAGTAGTGAAATTTCTTTTATTATTATATATAATCTAATATGACCTTCTAGAAAAACCTAACATTTGAAGCCTGTACTACTAACCTTACTGATCTATATTTATGTGCGTTAGGTATTGCAATAGCTTAATTTATGTAAAGAAAAATTACAGATTCAGTTTAATGGTGTTAATAGGTAAGCGTATTGTTAAAATATAGCTACGCAAGGATGTAAACAANAAAATTACAGATTCAGTTTAATGGTGTTAATAGGTAAGCGTATTGTTAAAATATAGCTACGCAAGGATGTAAACAATGAGTTGGTTTATTAATTTATTATCTCTGAGAAGGCAGTTTTTGCATTTAGAGGCTGTTCACGATAAAGTGAGCACTTTGGAAATCTACCTTTGAAAATTTCACTGCTCCTACCTGCGTATATTTTAACAGGCACACTGGTTGGCATGCGCCAAGCAAAGTTGGATACTACGGCGGGAAAATAGTTCCATGTTTTAACATTGAATTAAACGTGTTACGTTAACGTGCGTAAGTACTGAAATTATTTCTTTANGGAAAATAGTTCCATGTTTTAACATTGAATTAAACGTGTTACGTTAACGTGCGTAAGTACTGAAATTATTTCTTTAGCTTTTTGTTTTCTTGGGCGGATGTGAGTATAATAATGATTAAATTGGTAAATGTTTACTTTTGTGATAATTTCACATTTTTTCCTTGGCCAACGCACGAAAAGTGATCAGGCGATGGCAATGTTAATTTCACATACAGCTGAAGAATATGCAATGTGAATACAAGTAGATCTTAAGCAGGGCTTTCAAAAGTGCTCAGTTTACCGCGAACCACCTATAGTAGCTACTAATCGGCGGTAACTGGCGCTTTCCGACACCGGCCGGCCATCAAGCGACATCCCGCAACTGCTCGGCATTCACGTCCGGCTCGGCAAACTATTTGCCCTCGCGACGCACAAACATCAACACGTATGTCCCTCGCCTTCCCAATCAAACCAGCAGCCGGCGCGGCGGAGTTGCAGCCACGTCGCGTCCTCGCGTTGTTTACCTTGCCGACCCCGCGTGTGTTCCCCTGGCAGGACACGTGCCCGCACTGCCCGAGTTGATTCCGCAACAACGTGTGTAACTATGCATCGCCCACTGCCTGCCTGGTCATGCAAGTAAGCCATGTTATGGAACAGTGACTTTCCGCGTGAAAATCCGAGCACACAGTAGACTTTCATACTGTACACACACACCTCAGTTGTTGTACAGTCATTTGGGGTAACTTTGTACCACCATTTTTTATTTATAACTAAAGATTCGCAGCCACCGACTTCATGGAAACTTCACTGCTATTTTTTTTATATGCGAGGAAAATGGTAATGTGAAGTCATACTTCGAGCCTACATATAAATTTAAATTAGGCAGGTGGTACAAAGTTTCCCTGATGATACAAAGTTTCCCTTAAATAACTGTAACTCCATCGGTTGGTAATGCCGTGTCCGCATTTGACCGAGCCACTCAGGATTACGTAACTCCGACACTGAATCTTCCTGGTTCGTGCGCAAACAGGTAACACGGACCAGAACATGTTTTAGCCAATCAAAATTGGTGGACGACCCTACAGTGCTTTGAATTGTACCTTTGTCTCAAAATATTCTAGCGAAATATCACAGCTCCTNAAATTGGTGGACGACCCTACAGTGCTTTGAATTGTACCTTTGTCTCAAAATATTCTAGCGAAATATCACAGCTCCTATACTTATTACACGATGCCAGATTTCGTAAAGCTTGTGCAAGGTCCACCATAGCGGCCATTATACCGGCTAGTACGACACCCGACCTTTTACGCCAGATTTCATACTAGGTTTGGTAATATGACACGTGGCAGGTTCCATACCGGCTTTCGTACCTGGCCAATCACACTGTAGTTTCAGAGCGTAGGGCGCTCCCCTGCCTTCTACTTGAAACTAATTGATGAAGAAACCAAAAAGAACATTTCCATCTTGATTATACATCCGTAAAGTTGAACTCATTGAAATAGATTAAAAATTTGACAAATACCTATCATATTGGTGATGATAACTTTTAATTACTGTTTAAAACCGCCCTAAATACTTAAAACATTACGTACAGTACTNCTATCATATTGGTGATGATAACTTTTAATTACTGTTTAAAACCGCCCTAAATACTTAAAACATTACGTACAGTACTAAAAAATTAATTTGAGCAATTATTCATGTATACCGTATTTAATAATCGAAGTCCGTGTATGAACTGGTAGTACTAAAGTCATGGCGTTTGTGCTAAAGTGTGACTGTTGTGTGTGAGTTCAAAACTTTGTCGGAAAATAAATTCAGATAACGAAAGCTACACCAGCGAAGCNAAGTGTGACTGTTGTGTGTGAGTTCAAAACTTTGTCGGAAAATAAATTCAGATAACGAAAGCTACACCAGCGAAGCTAAGAAACTCGCAACTACCACAAAGTACGGTGTAATTAAATATAGATATTACAATTTCATAACACTTAAAGTGCTAATGCACCAATGTTAGTTTGTTTTGTTATTTCTAAATAATGTGTCTTCTGGAGAAATGCTGCCAATAGTCACGATGCCTACTTCAGACAGTGATAATGCTGAGATTGTTTCCAAAGTGACCACAGATAAAAAAATATGCAAACATATCTTCATACTAAATTTTTTTTCTTAAGGGTGCCGCCTGCCCAGACCACCAAATGGCGTGCGAAGCTTTGGCAGAAAACATTTTAGTCAAAAATGGTTTCACGTGCGTGAGTGATGTCTGCTTAGAAATAACATTTAAGAACCGGTACACGTGTATATACACATTTCAGTTTCTAATATTTAATTTAAATATAATTTTTTCACCAGTCGAAATACCAGAAATGGTGTTTTAGTGGTCGTTCTTAGGTATGAATATCCCGGTGCAGAATCATTAAAATGGTGTAAGTACAAACATCACATCTTTGCCTTAAGTATTACATCGTAAAATTATAGGGTCACCTCTGAAAATCTCAAAAAGTCGCGCTACCGACGGGAAGACTGCACGGCAGTCCAGTGGATGGCGTGTAGAGGCTACGATGAGGCGTGTAGAGGCTACGATGAGGCGTGATGCGTGTGCCTGGGTCGCCCTTAGCGCTTCCGGGTTTCTAGGCCTCGGACAGCTGGGCAGGCGGCTACCTCAACGTAGCTCATAGCGTTTTCATGTAGCATGTGTCTAAGTTGAACAGTGTTTGAAACAAGTATACAGATAATAAAATTGCTGGCTTTCGACAACACGTTCGATGTCTTTTTCACGAAATATCACTGCCTCCTCAAACAAAAAATTCTTATGTTGCAGCAACTGTAATGAAAACTTAAAGCGTCACAGAAGTGTAGCCAGAGACGACTCGAAAGTGCTGAAAGTTTGAAAGTTTGTCCACCCCTGGTCTTGTCATTTACCTTGCTTTGCATCCTTTTGTGCGGATGTTTGCATTCAATGTCTGGTGGGCGCCGTTGCCACATGCGACGTAATACAAAGTTAGGATTTTCTCGACGACATGACGCAAAACTCCCGCACCCCAGGCTCTGATAAGGACTTTTTTTGCGGGTNATTCAAACATAAATTTAAATTTGTTTTGTGTTGTCTTAAAAAATACATTGGGTTATGAAATAATATTATAGCCGTGCTTTTCTCTTGTGGACTGCAATAACCACTCAGTCCTTATTAATACGCATGAAGAAAATTCCAGTGTCATATACTTATTCAATAATTCTGTCAGCAGTAAACTTTAAACTTTAGAGGTGGGTTAAGCTACGACAGCTTTATTAGGTAAGGGCTAACGCTGTCACGTGGTTTTAACTTAACTGTGTACCTCACACATTTTTTTTTTTTTAAGTTTTCGCTCTTACGCTTTATGGCATTCGCTGTGTCTGAGTAGCCCATAGCCCGAATTTGCTTTGAATGAATCACCGATATTCATACAAGTATATTTTTCATTTTAGTTGAACTTTACTCAAAATCTCAGTTCTTCAGCAAAATTTGCCTGAAATATTAAATTTAATTTTTTAATACGTACAACACGTTGCGTTTTTTTTTAAAGGCAGACAGATTTTTATTTTAAATTTTCGCTACAACGAAATAATTTTGATCTTTATTTCAAATCTACACACACATATGTCATACTCCACAGCATACGTCTCTTAACACTTTTTTTTTACAAAGATCAGGTCAATCGATACCGAACTCGTTAACTGGTTGGAGGTGCTAATAGTTGTCTGAAATAGTGATAATTTAAAATTAAGTTAAAAAACCGGTCTCCGAACTCAACTTAAGCATATTAACATTAAAGCCGCCAGTTCATATTATGTCAATAAATTCAACAAGTTCTTCTCGAGAACATTTTCCAGGTGACACAATTCCTTGTATTTTAGATCTGGTGGCGTATGAAACAACACCTAATGTGGTTTTGTAATGCCTACTACATGTCTCAAGCCACAGCTTTTCAAGCCGACAATCCTTGCTTACAATCTCTTCAACGTTACTTTCTTTATAATTGACACTATTGTGCATAGAGACACAAAAATTTTTCTCCCCTCGGCTTTGTCATATATCCTGTCTTTTCGAACAAGTGCGTGGTATTGAATACCCGGCAGCTTTGAACATAACGTAGGGTTAAGACAGCTCTTGCTTATAGTGAAGATATTAATGTTATTATATAAGTCCTCTCACTTAATCAAGGTTTCGCATCAGTGAACGAACGTTTAGATGGTATATTTTCAGCTGGCGACGATAGTCCAAGAAGGGAGGAACAGTTGAGCACTTGCTATCAGCTCGAGAGTTATTTACGACGACGGGGTGGTTGCATGTGTTGCGGCTTGGTGCAGCGGATGGATGACGGAGGGGGGAAGGGACTGTCTGCCGGACGCTTAGTCACCAGGGTGACTGCCATCTGACAGGAATGTCCAACAATTAGGTTACTGCTCAAGGTAATGCATTGTATCTGTACAACTACGATACTGAAGCAGAACATAACTATAGTGATCAGTGCTCAATAACTACAAACCAGTGTTTACTACAAATGAGTGATTAAGTGATATAATTTAACAATCTACAAAATCAAATAAGGTAGGAAAACCTTTTCAGACGATAAAAATGACACTACCAAGAAATTTAAAGAGAAAAATCAAAAATTACAAACGCTTTCAAAAAACCGTACTTTCTGCTCAAATGTAATTAACAGTTTATACTTGAGCTAATTAGATAGTTTTCAATCGTTATACTGTTTGTATAGAAATGACGAGAACGTGCAGGTATAAGGATTGCAATTAGATTTTGAGTTGTTTTATTTGCTGATCTGTTATTTTGTAATCCTTTGCAGATCTTCTTTAGTGGTTACCATTATATTTCCATAACCTGGTACAACGTTAACCATGACGTCGGCTAATCACAAGCACTTCACCCCACATCCAGTATAGCGTCCTGTAGCAGCGATGTCTCGTGGAGGTAGGTCTTCCCTAATCGTCAGACAGGTACACTCCGATAGCTTCCTCTTTGAAAACGCTTCTTCTCACACGGATGATCGCGGATTTCACAATTATCTGCCTATCTGTGTTGGAATTTTTTTCGATCCGACATCATGTTTCTATTGAATTCTGATCACCTTTTTAGATTGTATTAAAACTGTAGTTTTATTAGCTTAACGTATTCGTTAGTACCCATCGTACGGGATATTGTATTTTGTAAATATATGTATACATACATAATATAATAATTGATGGCTGCGATCAATGTCGGATGGCTGTAGCTCCATGCTTATTTGCTTCCCGACGTGTAGGGCAATTTCGTATGTATTCTTATTCACAGTTTCTTTCACGCCAAATATTCTTAGAATGTTTCTCCTGTAATATTAATCTGGTTCATAATTATTAGTTCATACATTCTTTTCCTACGAAAGCTATTTCAGAAAGAAGTTTACAAATCTCTCGTATTTCAGATTCACACATAGCAGTGCTGAAATTAATAGTTTTTTCCATCTCCTTATACACTTTTCTTGTTACTATTTCATCTACAGTCCCTGAAAATTTCAGTACAATGCCATTATTCCCGACAATTTATGCGCGAATTAAAGTATCGTTTGCTAGAGTTTCTTATCTAGGTTACCCCTGTCTGCGTGGTCTTATTGCGCGGGATCCATGGCAAGAGACTTATTACAATTTTAAAACATAACTACGAGCGGTAATCAGAAAATTCTTGTTTCGACCTATAGTTTGAGAACTATTTAATAATTCACACTGATTCTCTTTTCTTTACTCATTACTTCGTACTTCTTGCAAGGGCACACTTCCTGGAGCCCAAATCTCACACGTCTAACACGGATCTGCCATCTTCCAAGCAGTAGCTTCTCAAACATATGACATTATAACAGCTTCACTTCCTTTATTATTGTGATAGCTGAGAAGAAATACATTTTATTTTCGTGGATATTGGTAAAGTGCGTGCAATGTGTTTTAATTGTTAGTGCTATTACTATCGGCAATTTTCTTTCTGCACATGGTGCTCAATAATTATGATTGATCCGTGTTTACTAGGCTAACACTGATCGAAATGAAAGTATTCTTAATTTGGCAGTTCGTCCAGCGGATATCTTGTCACTCATCCAGAATTATAGATTATCGCTCAAATATTGTGATTTATAAAAGCTTTGCGTGTACTTTAAATGTATATTTAATATATTTCTCTCCTTGTAAGTATGTCTAATTCGTTTTGCCGGATATATTAACAATGAGGGCTGATTAAATCGGTGCTGTTGTATTTATGCGCTACTAATTTTTTATCTTAGAATTCAGCTTTATTTTAGGGAATACTATTTTAAATAAAACATATTCTTAAAGTTTTAAGATGCTGCTTCATCGCAGCTTAACAGGACGATCTTATGGCAATTCCATACTTCAATCAATATTGTTATGCATATATTTTATATAAAAAATGTTTCTCTACCCTTTTTTGAAATACATTACACTTCTCACAATGCAATTAATTATATATATATATATATATATATATATATGTGTGTGTGTGTGTATTTTTATGCCACGGAATTTAATGCAGGTCAAGAAAATTTCGATGCGATATTAGGATGAAAAATACGAAATATTAATTGTGACACAATTACACAAATAGCAAGCGAAGTGTGCAAATAATAAGTATTTATTTTCTGTAGGTAAATAACAAAAAACTAATCTAGAGTTTGGGTTTACCTTTACGACAATCCACAAAATAATATAATAATTTGTAGTCATCTGTAGGCACATGTGTAAGCAAATAATTATTAACTAACAATCATTTTATAATACGATAAAAAGAACCAGATATTATACCCATCCATTCAATATTAATTCTTGAGTAAATTATTGCTAATATTAGTTATTATATATATATATATATATATAGTCAGGCATTTCGATCTGCAAACATCAATTTTACTAGCAAAACACTTCGTTTATCATATAAAACAAACTACTTCATGTAAAAATATGCTAATAATCTAAGTTGTAGAAATATTCTCAACTTGCCGATGATCATAGAATAAACCCCGAAATTCTTGCTTGACAAATAAACTAAAATTTATTGAAACGCAAACTGTTAAGCGTCGTGCAGAAGATATTTTGTTGAAGCAAAGTATGTGCCTAAAAATTTGTAAGCCCCATTTAACTGACTCTAATACTTAAAAACTTAAAAATAAATCCACTTTTTAAATGACACCTCAAATGTATGTACCTTGTTTTATTAGGTTAATTAATTAAGGCAACATTTAAATTGTAATTCACATAGAACATTTAGTCTTCCTGCTGCTATATTGAGTCTGCCGGAAACTTATCAACACTGTAATAGGAAAGTCATTACTGTCTGTGCTATACTTGAGATGAGACATTTCCAGTTAAGCTTTTGACTTGAAATTCGGAGATGTAACATTTCTGGTGTTATAAGGTAACATACTGTAGATGAAAAAATTTCCGATGACACAATTCTGACTCTCTGGTAAAGAGCAATCTAAATTGTGTCACAACCAGAGATTACGCGTTACGGGTTTGGTGTATAGCGTAAAAACGGCGGAGATGATACATTTGCGAGATGGCACAATTCCGCGTCTCCAGCTTCAGTCATACACAACACAGGCAGTTTCTTATTACGTTTCCTGAAGTGAAAAGAAATATCAACTGTAAAAATCGTTTTTGGTTACATTTATTCCTTGCATGTCAACCTGAAAGATTTCTTTGCTTTATATAAGATAAACTGAAAACTGAAACTAATAACAATTTGAAATTGTACATATATTATTACTATGCATCAGCACATTGGATCAGTGGTTAAAGTATAAGTGTAGGCTACAACAGTTCAGTTAGTTTCCGAAACGTAGTCAAAACGCCATTGCATACCCCATACACCACGCCATAGCCATACTTGTATACATTTTCAAACCACAAACAAATAGCATTTAACAACATGCTACTCCTGTTAGATAAAATATGTTTTGACTACAGTCTAGCTAATGGTATTCATATTTGAAACAGCAGTGATCAAATCACTTATTGTATGGTTATCGTATGCTTACACCAAGAGCAACAATTTTAATTTGGAGTGTTTTTACACGTAACAGTTGCAATTATATAGCTACCATATTAATCTCAATTTTGAGTACATATTGATTAGTTTTACAAAAACGACTACACTTTTTTTTATACTCTGTTTTTTTTTCAACGCCCATCAGTTTTTATTTTTGTATGCCGTTCTCAAGACAGCTGTGGGAAATCAATGTAAAGTACCATTAGTTTTCATGTAATGCCCCCGTTAACTGTAAAGTATACCACACAAAGTTTGCATTTATACAAAAGCATTGTGGTAGTAAAATTACTTCTCGTTATGTACAATATACAATAATATCAGAATGTATAAGCATTTTTAATAGTTAATTTTTTACTTTATGTCATCAATAGTTTGTGAGAATTCACGCATAATGTACTTGTTCCTCTGTGTTACTCTACTCTAAGTCCAAATTCGTCAGAATAAATGTGTAAATTTGTACGAAGGAATATAATTGTAAAACGTCTTCTTGCAGTGTAAATATACTTAGTCGGAGCATGTTAATTTACATAAAATAAAATGTGTAGTTAACCACTTACCTAATTAGGCCAATGTAATATAATAAGAATTTTCGAATTTTAATGGCAATTATTTACTTCTATGTCATCCTCATTACATTTGTGCGAAATTGCGTATATGCACATGTTTTTCGTGTTACGCCACGGATAATGCTCACTTACCAAAAAATTGCTAAATATATACTACCAAAAAATTGTGCTTATTTGTAAAAACGCAGTGTGGTAGTAAAGTAAACATTCTTTATAATACATAATGGTATTTGGTTTGTATAAAAACCACTCAATGTTAAGTTACCAACTTTTATTATTTTTAATATATAAAAATTTGCCAGGTTTCCAAAACCAAATTGTTTTCTTTTCGACATCCTCAGTACATTTGTGTGAAATTACGTATAATGTGCATGTTTTTTGTTTGTAAAACACCACCATTAGAGCAAATAGACCAAAAATGCGTATATTTGTACAAATGCAACATGGTTTTAACATTTCAACGTGTTGAGTAAAAGTATGTAGCATGCTTTTCACAAACATTGAAATATGTCACTTTACACTTAAAAAACTGTAATTTATTCAGAATGTGTATCTTTCGGTAATCTTAAGTACATTTATGTAAAAGTAACACAATCTACTTACTGTACATGTATTTTCGTGTTACACCACAGTTGGTGCAAACTTACCAAAAGCAGCAATATTTGAAAAAACGCAACATGATAGTAAAATAATATATTTTTTGTGTAAAAATACACAATGAGGCTTGTTTATACCAAAAACATTGAATTGTGTGGTTTTATACTTAAAAAATTTGTACTTTTATCGGAAAATTCATGGTTTTTAAATTGTTATTAGTTTACATTTTGCTAATTCTCAGTATATTTGTGTAAAAATACCTGCAATGTACATGTATTTTCATGTTATACCACAGTCAGTGCGAATTTATCAAACTCAGTGCATGCTTGTACAAACGCAAAATCAAAGTATAACAACTGATTTGTTGTGTAAAATTACATAACAACAACTTCTTTGCACACAAACACTCAAATGTGTAATTTTACACTAACAAAAGTGTTATTTCATTTGAATGTCCTAGTTTTTTTTATGGCTAATTGTTTACCGTTTGGCATTTTTTAGTACATTTGTGTAAAAGTACCTGCCATGTACATGTATTTTTGTGTTACGCCACAGTCAGTGCGAAATTACCAAAATCAGTGCATATTTGTACAAGCGCAACGTCATACTACAACAACTTATTTGTTGTGTAAAAATACATAATTACGGCTTGTTTACACGCAAACATTGAAATGTGTAGTTTAATACTAACAAAATTATATTTTTATTTGAATGTTAATTTTTTTATATAATATTCAGTACATGTGTGTGGAATTGCATATAATATACGTGTTTTTTTTTGTTTTACAGCACCATTAGTGCAAATTTACCAAAAAAATGTATTTGTAAAATTTTAGTATAGGACTCTTGGCCAAGTTTCCGTCTCACCATAAGCCGGTAAGGTACCAACCACACTACAAATGTCGACTGAAATGTGTAATTATAAAAGAAAGACAGTTGAAATTAAATACTTGGTATGAATTAACTATAAATATAGGATGTCAGATGTGTGTATTGTCATATATGTGTATGGATGTGTGTATATACACATGTGCGAATACAGAATGTCATATATCTGTGTAAACATACATCATGTCATATATGTGTGTTTATTTATGCATGCGTATATGTAGAGGATGTCATTTATAAGTAGGTGCCCTGTAAATATTTATACAAGATGTCCTGTAAATAGTAATCAACCCTGAAACTGCCGATAGGTCTGGCAATGACCTGTCAATTTATCACAATTTAACCTTCGTGAGTGAAAAGTCCACGGTATTCGAGATACGTATAAAGCTCGGGGTGTACAACAAAAAATTATTTGGTTTCAGCAATAAGATATTGAACTGCTCCTATACAAACAAATAATTTGGTTGCACTAAACCAATTTTGTTTTGTTAAACAAAATATTTTTCTCGGTGCTATGAAACTATAGCACTCCAGTTAAATCTCAGTAAACGAAATAAAGGGTGTGACACAACAGTCCCACTAAAGGCACAAAAAGCAAAAAAATTAAATGCCCATATTGAACCCATGTGATTTCGTTACACCATCAATTACTGTAATAACGGACATATGAAATTGTCCCATCTAACCACATGCTTTTTCATTTCAGACAAAATATCAATTTGACTCTACCGTAATATTAGTCACTTTTACGGCAACCAAACCGATTTTTTGGACGTACTCATAAAATAGTAGTGTTTTCTAAACACGCGTAGATAATGTTAGAACAACCAACCAAATTTCTAAATCAATGAATTATTTTTAAATAACAACACGTTCATAGGAAAGAAAAAAATTTCATTAATTTACTATGGGAAAAACTTTTTTTTTCTCTTAGTTGAAATTTTGAGTATTTATACCGAATATTTCTAAGAATTATCGTTCTACAGTATGGTCGTTTTCTAGGCAGGTGATGGAAATTATACAAAATAATTTTAAGTTTCATTGAAATGTGGTAGTTTGGCTTATAAGAGCGAGTAGGCCACTCTTCTTTGGAGACCAGACCAGAGACCTAGTTTTGTCGAGGTAGTTCATCAGTAATTCCCTTTGTATGTGAACCGAACTCATACCGCGCCCGTGCTCACGCAGAGGCGAATACTTCTTTGTAAGTGACTCTATCTAAATGCACCTGGCGCCAAATCTGATTGCTACGGACGCACGCAATCCGACGATTAACAACAACGTAAAATTTAAATATGCCAGTTATCATTACGGTACAAAGTTCAGTACAGAAAGATCGCATGTAAATATACTTGAAATCAATGACATTCATGCAGAAACCAAATTATACCGTTCTTTAAATTGTCAAATTCAAAACTTTCCCTTTCAAAAATCAATAAACTAACGACCTATATTCACATTAAGTAAGATTAAATGTGAAGACTATATCTGCACTGTTGCGGCATCTTCACACTTTTGGAATAAAACCATTGAAAAATCACCCTATGTATGACTTGTTTGGTTGTTTACCAAATACGCCATGTAAAGCCAGCGTTTTATACTTCTTTCAAAATAAGAAAAAAAAAATTTTTGTTAAATTCAAAATTTATTTATATTTTATTTACAAGTTGTTATATTTCAGTTATAGTTAATTGTTTGTAAACAAATAGAATATAGATTATTTGGTAATGCCCAGTAAGCAATAATTATCATGCAACATATCATTAACGTGAGTGTGCACGAATGCTGCGCGCTGTCCCTTTAATGTAATTTTACAGACTTTTACAGACGGAGACCTGAAAGTAGAACTTTAGCAGGCCTTCAGAATAGTTGAAGGTGGCCATGAATGGACTATATAAGTTGATCACAAGATAGCCACCTTTGGTCAGTCGTTTTGCTCGCGTGATTATTTTTTGTTAAAACGCGGGCACTATCGCAAAGGTACTACGAAATTTTTTTTTATATTTGACGTATGTTAGTCACTGAACAGGTGCTAACGAATATGGCTCGTTACACTGCATTCCATTGTCTCGCACAGGAATGATTCACGTCGCCTTAGTCCTTTCCATCATCTCAAGTTTAAACGAAGAAAACCTNTTTAAACGAAGAAAACCTTTGTGTTCGTTGAATGGTTCCTGAAAATTTGGTACGTGATTTCAGGCAAACACCACCGGAGAACTCTGGTGTAAGACGCAAAACCACAAATCCTGACATAAAAGCAGGCAAACAATAAAATAACTGTTATCAAAAAAATATATAATAACACACAAATCCACAAAATGCTTGTTATTTGTGCGGTTCTTGTCAAATTCTGGGTATTCTCATGCGCACAACAAAGCCAGTTAATTTAAATTAAACGTAGTCTGCATTGAACTCCATTGGTATTCTAACTAGCGGAGGTGAGACCAGAAAATTCTAATAATAGACAGCTAAATTGGCGTGTTAAATATTTTATCCTAAGAAAATAAATAACATCCCACATTTCTCCAGAAATGATTTGTCTAGCCACAAAATGCATTCAAAAGTTCCAGAAATTTAAAATACCTTAGTGGACAAAAGAAAAATATCCGAACACGCCGTACAGCTATATATTTCTCGTATTGGGACAAGTAATAATATGCACGATGCGCTACCAGAGCAATTCCCATGTTTCTCGTTTTCCCAGGAAATTTTGAGTTCACAAATATCCAAACCAGACGCTTCTGGCCGTGTGTTTCAATTGTTAAAGGTATTCTGTATTACGTCATTTATTGGTAATATACAGTTGCCTGTCATTTCCTTGGTCTCCGTTTCTAACCTTTCACGATAGTTACAAAAATATGGCTTGCACACTGCTTGGGTAATCGAGAATGAAAAATAAGGAAATTTCACTTTTGAAATTTGATAGCTAACATCTTGAATTTTAATGGGAGTACTTATGCACTAACGTTTGGAGTCGTATTCCAGGTTCTTTTTCGTCGCACCATCCAACACAGTGTGGCAGGTTAAGAGGAGGGGGATAGATCCACAAGGCTTGTATTTCTACTTCCGAGTCTTCGTTGCGTCATGTTGGCATCAAATCTAGGCGTATTTGTACACTCTAAAGCTAACAATAGAAAATAAAATGAAAATTCAATTTCAAACAAGCTGCTACCAACTGACGATTACGCAGAGAAGATACAAAGCATAAAGCGCTTGCATTAGAGCAGTAGTCAATTTCTGACTCCCAACGCTGAAGGTCATTACATGTAGAAGTGAAGATCAGCCATTCTCTTCATGTTAGTCTCTGGATGAATAGATTAAACTTCCTGTGAACCATTATCCAGGGCCAGGAGCTGTGGAATTTTACAGGAAATCATTAAACATCACCTTTAAACCTGTACTATACGGCCTCCTTCACTTTCCATTGCATTTAATTTCGTAGCGTGTTAGCAGATCCATCTTTCCATCGTCTCCCCAAACTTATTTTTCTCTGAGTTTATATACCCTTATTTTTGATGGTTTACTTTTCTTTGCATGCTGCCTCGTCGTTGAAACATCTTTACCGAAACTAAGACAACACTTATAGTACTGTTTTTTTTACTATTGTTTGTGTATTTGCTACTTGATCACCTTAGACGAGAGGAAATTTTCTTCCTTTATGATTGTTTTCCTGTTCACATTTGCTCCACCATTTGCTTTGTTCCGGAAGTTCCCACCTTTGTAAAACATGACTTTGAGAACTTCACCGCAATCTTGGGAAGGCTTACTTACATTGTACTAGTAGCCACAGTTAACAGGACAATTACTTTTTAATTTAAAAATAAAGAAGAAATACGGTTTCATTGTTTTTCAACTTGTTGCTTGTGACAGGTACGGTATAACTCTTGCCCCCTTTTCTTATTTCCCGAAGCATTTTCTTCCGAAACAAAAAACAAGATTTTCCCAAGTGCGTTTTCATTCCTACTGTAAATAAATACATACTCACTTTCTTGGTATAACTGCCTCACAGTTCAGTTGGAACTTTCAGAAAGGTCTTTGGCAAAAGCCCCAAAGTTGCTTGCTTCGCATATGTACAGCAATGCTACTGGCGAGTGTTGACAAGAATACGCATGTTTTAACATGTTTGCAAAGTTGTAACGATATTGGTGACTAACGAAATATTTTTTAAATGCTCATTATAGTGTAACATAATGGTTATGTATAATGTATAATGTATAATGTACATAATGGTACGGTATATGTGTTTTTGTCTAGTTAAGTTTAATTTGACCAACAAGTCGATAGGCCCAGGGCAATGCTAGTTTGAACGACGCGGAATAGAATATACATTTTAAAAATATAACACCAAGTAGGGGTATAAAAATACTCATTTAATTGTGTAGCAACCAACTACATGAGTCTGCCTTTACTCAAATATATGCATGGTTTGCAAATTCACGAGTAAAAGAATGAAAATATTTTGTTTTCTTCGAGTTGTGCTAATTTTTTTGAGAGCCACCACGTTCATACCGGCGCACCCGACGACTGTGTTCTATATTTAGGGGATGATATAGGTTGTTCACGGTAAACTGAGCACTTTTGTAAGCCTGCTTAAGATCTACTTAGTAGGCGTACGGTGTATCTTCCGCCTTATATAAAATTAAAACTGCAATAGGCCTCATCACTTTATCTATGTGTTTGTCCAGTGAAACTATGAAATTATAATAAAATNTTTGATGGTTTACTTTTCTTTGCATGCTGCCTCGTCGTTGAAACATCTTTACCGAAACTAAGACAACACTTATAGCTCTATTTTTTTTACTATTGTTTGTGTATTTGCTACTTGATCACCTTAGACGAGAGGAAATTTTCTTCCTTTATGATTGTTTTCCTGTTCACATTTGCTCCACCATTTGCTTTGTTCCGGAAGTTCCGACCTTTGTAAAACATGACTTTGAGAACTTCACCGCAATCTTAGGAAGGCTTACTTACATTGTACTAGTAGCCACAGTTAACAGGACAATTACTTTTTTAATTTAAAAATAAAGAAGAAATACGGTTTCATTGTTTTTCAACTTGTTGCTTGTGACAGGTACGGTATAACTCTTGCCCCCTTTTCTTATTTCCCGAAGCATTTTCTTCCGAAACAAAAAACAAGATTTTCCCAAGTGCGTTTTCATTCCTACTGTAAATAAATACATACTCACTTTCTTGGTATAACTGCCTCACAGTTCAGTTGGCACTTTCAGAAAGGTCTTTGGCAAAAGCCCCAAAGTTGCTTGCTTCGCATATGTACAGCAATGCTACTGGCGAGTGTTGACAAGAATACGCATGTTTTAACATGTTTGCAAAGTTGTAACGATATTGGTGACTAACGAAATATTTTTTTAATGCTCATTATAGTGTAACATAATGGTTATGTATAATGTATAATGTATAATGTACATAATTGTACGGTATATGTGTTTTTGTCTAGTTAAGTTTAATTTGACCAACAAGTCGATAGGCCCAGGGCAATGCTAGTTTGAACGACGCGGAATAGAATACACATTTTAAAAATATAACACCAAGTAGGGGTATAAAAATACTCATTTAATTGTGTAGCAACCAACTACATGACTGTGTTCTATATTTAGGGGATGATATAGGTTGTTCACGGTAAACTGAGCACTTTTGTAAGCCTGCTTAAGATCTACTTAGTAGGCGTACGGTGTATCTTCCGCCTTATGTAAAATTAAAACTGCAATAGGCCTCATCACTTTATCTATGTGTTTGTCCAGTGAAACTATGAAATTATAATAAAATAAAATGTTTTACAAATTTGCTAATTATTACACTTAAGTGCATTAAAAAAAACAGAAAGCGAACGAAATAATTTAGGTTATCACATATGTTTACCTAGCACTTTTAATTCTACGTTAAGGCATGGAACTGCTTTCCCTCCATCGTTACCAACTTTACTGGGCGCATGTCACGCAATGCGCCCATTAAAATAAATTCAGGTAAGGGCAGTGTCTTTTTTCTGAGGTTGATTTCAAAAAGTGCTCACTTTATCGCGAACAGCCTTTCCGCGAGAGCACCGACGAAAAAACTAGGGTGGGTGAGCGATGGGGCGGCAAGAAGAAAGGAGACAATTACTCGTGAGTGACGCTAGCGTAGAGCCTACAGGCGCCCGAGGGGTTGGAGGTGCAGGTCCGGACCTCGCTGCTCCAAGCGCTCAGGGGTGGTTATCTGAAACACGGACAAATGTGTCCCTCCAGTCAGCCCCTTCGACCACCAGGAAAGGTCGCTACCATGGTGGCGTGGCGTTTACTCTAATTTCGTTTGCCCCAAAGTTAGGTTAAACAAAATTATGGCAAACAAAGTTAGGCCAAACGAAATTAGGACAAATGCAGTTAGGCTATTCGCAATTAGGCTAAATGAAGTTAGAACAAACGCAGTTAGGCGAAATGCAAGTTTCAGATTTTAGGATGGACGCAGTTAGAATAATCGAAGTTAGGCGAAACGAAATTGGGCCAAACTTCATTAGGATAATCGCAGTTTCTGTCAAGAATATTAGAAAATCGACATTATAGGGTGTACAAAGTTAGGCTAAATGCAATTAGCACAAACGCAGTTAGGCTAAACGAAATTAGGGTAAACTAATTTGAGCCAAACGAAATTAGGGTAAACGAAGTTAGGCTAAACGCATTTAGGGTATACGCCGTTAGGCTATTCACAGTTAGGCGAAACGCAGTTAGGCTAAACGAAGTTAGGCGAAACAAAGTCCGGAACGAAGTTCGGAACGATTTTGTTTTAACCACAATCTAGTAAATTGTTAATTAAAAATACTTTAATGTGACGATTTAATAGACTGTATGTTCAATAACTTTTCTAATACATACCATTTGTGTACACAAAATTACAGTTGGACCACCACACGAAATGGAAGGGTAGAGTGACGTATACTATTCAGTAGATGGCACTACATTTAATTTGAATGCCTGACACCAGAGGGCAGTAATGCTAGTTATGCAAGGTTTAGTTATTAGAGGAGACGTTTGGAGTCGCCTATGTAGTATCAGTAGCTCAGCAAAAGAACATTTCTCTTCAAATACCAACAAACAGTGTTCGCAAGACTCTTACTGTTTAGGTGGCCCACCACAAAATAATTTGTGTTACAATACAGAACGTTGGAGTTATTTTATTTTAAATTTATTGATTTTAAATAAATTTTTATTTGTATAACATAAGCTTTTTTACTGCTAGGGTAATACATTAAACCTTTTTGTTACCGATAAATATGCACTCTTTTGATATATTTGTATTGACATTATAGGTAAATATATATTTTTGTTATAGCTTGTTTCATATTTATGCACATCACCATTTATATTTAATTTATCCAAATTATCTGAGAAATATAAAAGTGCTCTCTATATGTATAGTCATGTTAAAGTAAAAATCTGTTCATATTTGAATAACTGCCCCCATGACTCACTAGTTTTCTTATTACACATAATTCGTGTATCTTTATTTTGAAGGATAAAAACTTTTCTAGCGTCAACAGATTCGCCCCAGAAAATTATCCCATGCGACATTAAAGATTGAAAATATGAATAGTAAACTGTTTTAAGTGTATGTTTTGTGGTTATTTTAGAGAGACGCCTAAGATAATAGCATGCTGCACTGAGTTTATCTGTGATATATTTTACATGCTTTTTCCACTTTAAATTTTGATAAATAATTAATCCAAAAATATTAGTAGAAGTATAATTTATGATATCTTTATCTATGTATATAACTTTTAAATCAATATTTTCGTTGTTTGTAGTGCAAAATTTTACAGGATTTGTTTTATCACAATTTAAAGCCAACTTATTCACTGAAAACCAATTAGCTAATTTATGACAAATTTCTTTTACGTTCCAAATGTGATTCAGCCGTAATTAATAAACTTGTGTCATCTGAAAATAAGGCAGTTTTTACATTTTGGCCTAGATAAGCTGGCAAATCATTAATATAAACAAAAAAATCAGCGGTCCAAGAATTGATCCCTGGGGTACTTCATATTTTATTACACCTGAACTTGATGTTACATCCCGATTTAACTTTTTATATGTAATTACAACTCTTTGACTTAGATTCATTAAATATGATTGAATTAATAAGTTGAACTTATCTCTTACACTCTAAAAATAGAATTTTTAAATTAAAATATTATGGTCTACACAATCGAAGGCTTTGGATAAATTACAGAATACTCCTGCTGCATGCTGCTTTTTATTTAATATATATTTAATAGATAAGTTGTAGAGTCGAAAGTGGCATCAATATTTGACAATTTCCTTTTAAACCCAAATTAAGATGAATATATTATATCAAAAGATTCCAAAAGCTTAACTAATCTTACAGAGATTACGTTTTCTAGAATCTTAGAAAAAACTTAGAGTAATGATATACAGTAAGTCTGTAGTTATTCACACACTCTTTGCTACTCTTTATATGTATCGGACTTAACCAGTAATAAAATAATAAAATACCAAAATCACATCAACAATACGAGAAGAAAATATTCTCAGATGTAATTTTGGTTTATTATATCAGCTCAGATTATGAACTCGCACATGTGCAGTGTCCTAAAAGCACTGCCATTGTCTTTAAAAGAGAAACAATTCACACTTTAGCATTGTATTAAAAAAAATAANTAAAAAAAAAATAATTGATAACCGCAATGGTATAAAAATAATAACGAATATAATTTTTCCCCCCAAAATTCAGTTTTTATTTACGTATTTCTAAGAGAAAACACATTAGTCATTTTTCTCATGCGATATAGCTGCCAAAATGGCATACAGCATTGGATGCAATTAGTGATCGTGTGTAGTGTGTATGCGAAATCGTATTTTTTTTCGAGCAAATTATAGCATTAAAACTTTACCATTGGGGAAATAATTGATGCCAGAATTATAGCTCCCGTGTACAGGGCCTATTAGCAGCTGGCATCGAGAACTTTACTATAACTCATTGTGCAGGGGGCAGCAAGAAATCGACTAGGCGTAGGATCGATTGCTGGATATGCTAAAACGGCGTCGGCGTCTTCAAGACTTGCAGCATTTGTAAAATAATATTTGTGTATAATTTTGTGGGAGGGGAAATTTTTTTATACTAGTAATCCCTTCAATTGTATAGCTGTAACGATTCAGTCTGGTTGTTTCAGATATGAGAACAACAAAACAACAGACGCCAGGAGGGCTTGCCGGATTTCTCTACACAAAGTCCAGAGATCTACCATCACGGTAAGCTAAATTAAGACATTTATAATCACATAAAAATGATAACATCTAATGCTATGGCATATGGCACGTCTCTTAAACAATAAATGAATATCTATGACTACAAAAAAAAAAGTTATATGTAAAATATAATATAATTTATATAATACATAATATATGACCTGAGTATACAGGATTATCTACCAAAGAATTTTCATCCGAATTCCTCCAAAGAATTTGAATGATGACTATCTGCAAATACATTATAGTATAACAGGCTGAATAAATAGGTAGTATAATTTTATTTTTAGTGAAATATTATTTAAATAAAACTTAATTTTTTTAGAGTGTTCAAGATAGTTTACGGATTACTATTCAAATGTGCATGTGTTCAGACTCTCAAGCCTAAATTATAATTCTATAGTTTGTACTAAATGCAAAAATTAGCTGCAGCATGGGAGGAGAGTAGAGGAAAACGGGAATGCATGGCTTAGGCTGCCTCGAAGAAAAAGCAAAATATGCGAGATATATTACGCTCGTCTGGGAACAAACGTGCCAATGCTGAGTGAACTATGCTGGCAGGCTCTACCAGTGCAGTGTTTTGAAGGTGGGAATTGGAGTACAATAAAAATTAAATTAAATAACTCTGCAAAACATTTATACTTATATATGTTAAAAGTATTTTGAAACACATCTGCGCCGCCACCACCACTACTAGACGACGTGGCGTGTGTTTAATGATGCGTGTTCATTTAGTGGGCCCCGCGTATGGTGCCAGTATTGTTGAAAAACCCTCACGTTATGTAACCCCTCCGGTATGCGTGACTGTACACACTTGTACGTGTAGAGATATGTAGGAACTCATGCGTGTGACAGAACGCTCACAAATAGTACAACAAAATTAAATTGCAAAACAACAAGGAATATCGCTAGAANTGTGTGACAGAACACTCACAAATAGTACAACAAAATTAAATTGCAAAACAACAAGGAATATCGCTAGGAAAATATATATTGCTACTGGAAATAATTTGATCAGCAGAAACGTTGTAAAAAATGTGAAATATCATTAGAACTCATGTAATCGAAATTAATTATCTCAGACAGGAAAGGTTTAATCAATTAGCAGACATGATTCAGTCTGGGGCCTCAGAACACTAGCCTCTCTCATGACTGAATTGATCCATTTACGTTATGCTTGGCAATTAAAAATTTAAACTTCCAGAAAAATAAATAAATTAATGTGTCTCTGCCCCAGACTAGATCAGTGTTTTAAGCAAAATGCTAATAATGACAGTTTATCCGCACTTAAATTAAACAAGGTTCAGTTCAACTTGAATAAAAATGTTCGTCTCTGCTTCTTAGTAAAACTAATTCGTTTACTTAGCTGCTGATAATTTAAGACGAAGAATTATTGACGTTCTCGAAGTTGTTGGCGATCTCAACGGCAGTTGCATCCTCCTGGACGCGGCAGGACCTCTCATCGCGGCTATCCTATTCAGGCTCTCGGACCTGTAGTGCAATTACAGTCCCAGCACATGTTTATGCATACGCGGTAGTTCGAACTAATCAACCTGAAAATATACGTGGCTGGCGACTGATACAGGCCTGCTTCTTCCTAAATCTTGCCTCGCGTCTTCGTCTCCTTCGAGACGGCCTGCTTTCAGGTTCGAACTCGGGTCCTTATAATAAAAACTAAATTTAAACTGCGTGCCGAACCCACCTGGGTTAGCATCCTGCCTATGAACACCAAGATGGCTAGAATATCCCTTCAATCACATAATTAAATAACGCCGTCTACAACTGATCAATCACGGTAGTGCTAGTGGCAAGAATTACTGATCACGTCACTTAGTTATTATGGCAACGTATCAATAACTGCTCAGATACTAGGACCTTCTAATCACATTGCAAAAACAAACAGACTGGATAGACATATCAATGTGTTTACGATAAAATAAAAATTTTAACGAGCCGGGAAATTACATACAAATTAACATAATTAATGCACCAATAAAAATTGATATCAGTGAAATCATATTACGTCTTACAAATACATAAACAAGTGACTATTAAAATCTGCATATGGTCTCATATTACGACGTTACAAGTTTATTTTATTTTTTCTGGAATGAGTTTTTGAGTAAACATGTAAGGAATAGTGGAAGATCAAATCATAATAAATTAGCTTGACATGTCAAATGTCAGTCTCGGAGTAAAAATAGCTTGCAACGGATTATATGTAAATGGTTTATCTAGTAAATGTAACAGTAATTGATGTAGCAATAAGAATAGGAATATAGTGATTACATTAACTCAATCGAGGTGATGAGGAATTTAATAATAGGTCTACATAACTTTTGAAAACACAAAAGAAGCCTTGCAAATCACTCCACTCCACGTTTTTTAAATCCAACCTGTTTTTTAATCATGTGCTTTCTTACCGAACCTCTGCAACTCACTTCATGCGCCAGTGCCAGGTGGAACCCTTAATATTATGTTCTCGCAGCTACGAACGCATGTATTAGAATCTCCCTGAATGCGCGTGTTGCAGCGTTATACTATCGCCTCGCCCACACCGGAAATGGATTTGTCTATGGAAAAAATGTATGACATATATTAAGGAAAAAATTAAATTATTTCTCACTCTTTCGGCTGCAAGGAACGTGAAAGCTCTGTCGCTGCAACAGTTGGTTTAAATTTGTCCTTGGAGTATCCGAGTGTGGTAGAGCTAAATAAACAAAACCCATACCTACAAATAGATCCACCGGAAACTTTATATTTTCTATTTATATTAAGTTAGTGAAATTTAAAATTATAGAAAAGTTTTTCCCGTGACCACTTATACCTGAAAAATGATCGTGATTATGTTCATATAGGTTGTTAAAACGTAACAGTACAAGATAATTCAACAATCATATGTAAACATTCCTGTGAGATAAAGATTTAATCATGGGTAAGGGTAAGAGGGGGAGGGGCACATTTGAACCCTTTCCGCGTTCTGGAATTGACTTGAAATCACATATGGTTTAAAAGATTTTTAGTACTAATTGAGAGCACATTTGACACATTTACTCCCATTGGAGGCACGATATTAAAAAAAAAAAAACCTGTTATTAGTTCTTATGCAGGTAGGAGCAGTGATTTTTTTCTAACGTTGGTTTCAAAAGTGCTCACGTTATCGTGAACAGCCTTTAGTATTATTAAATTTCACCGGGAGTGTCATTGTATTTACAGGTACAATCACTCACTTTGCAGAAGGGAAATTCGACATGGGCGCCCAGTACCATTACCACTTGGAGAGACAGATTTGTCGTGGTGTTCCAAAAAGAGTATGGGTAAGAAGTATACACGCGTCTTCTCAGTGTATAGACATCTGTCAAGAGGGCATAGAGCTGGTGCTAGCCATAAAAAAAAAACAGGTGGGTTGCACTGATGGTACTGAGCTTCATCTTGCTAGGCGAGTGGCAGTATTGTGCATGGAGAGAACTTCACTACTTCTGGCGTGATTATTGCAGCGTAACATGGAACAAAGCTCTATGTTAGAGAGTGAACGGAAAGCAGAGTTGGAGTAAACAGCAGAACTCCGAGAAAACAAACCTACTATCGGCAACGTCCACTGCTCTTTTCACTTACAAGTTACAGAAATCCATCGCTTTGGTTCAACCAGGAGGACGGAATGCCATTGTTGGGGACCGGGGAGAGGGGTGGAGAAAGCTGGGCATACAGATATATATAGCGTCTTAGCCAGGATTTCTCAAACTACCGTTAAGAAAGGAAGGTTACATCGGCATTTGCGACGATGACATTGTGTTGATCAGGACGAATTCTCAGAGAAAAATTGCTTCACATTATAATAAAATGCATAATAATGAATAACAATTACATACATTTCTGAAACTTAAAACATAAGTAATAATTTTAATGCAAACTTTTGGCAACCTTAGGAGTAAATGAGGGGTATACAACTCTGAACTCCCCCCCCCCTACTCCCGCCTTTTACTTGCAACGCCTCATCGTTCTGACTCTTTGGCCTCCAGGGCCATGTTTCGTTGATATTTCCGAGATGTTGATAGCCACATACATACTGAATTTTTATTTATACTGCGCTGGCAGTGTCCAAAAATTCCGCGACCTAAAGGAATATTTCAAAGGAAACAGCTGTGGAGCAATCAAATATTCAAATTTTTCGCGATGTCATAATGGTTGTAGTAACTGAAAACTAAGAAAATTTAAAAATAATTGTGCAAATTTTTTAAATCTATTTTTTACAAATTACGCGACACAGCTGAACATAGTAAAATGTTCAACTAAATTAGTTGAAAGTAGAGGTGGCACTTTTCTTGACGTACATAACTAAAATTCCTCGGTTTATTGAAAGATTCGGAATATTCACAGAATCATAACTACACCATATACAAACATTCTCGGAAACAGGTCACTTTTCTGGAAGCTACTGTAGCTATGGAAAATTGGCAGAAAAGTACAACATTTTGATATGTTGCCATCTCTTATAAATTCACAATTTTTCTTTTACATCTACAAATTAATTGTGTACTTTTCAGTATTAAACATTTAGGCTACAGAAATGAAGTGTGCAAATAACTAGGAGGAAAATGTGACTTAAATTCAATTTTTTTCCTAACATGCTGTAAACTACTGAACATAAAATTTTCTATGGGAAAAGAGTTGAGCACCCCCCCCCCTCCTCACTACATCACGCTGTCCCTGATATGTGCGCATCTGTGGTAAAGAATACATATTCACTGTTTTGGATGGTGGATGTAAAATTCTCACTTGTGCGATTGTCCTTCAGACGTCGCTACAAATGAAACTCACAAGGATTTCTCGCTAGTGAAGATGGAAACCAAATCTAGTCATAGGAAGACGCAGAACGGTGTTGTCAATTTTACGATGTTTCTAATATTTTGAACTCACCAAATCCAGATTCATAAAACCACCGCGATCTGTATTATGTCCATTTGCAACTCAATTTCATTTTATTTGCTAGTAAAATGCTATAAGAACTTCTGTTCGACTGCAAAGTAAAACTAAACCACACACAGATCAAAGTTTTTTTTATAAATACATGATTCTGTAAAAAAAAAATTTTTCTTGTATCCATTGCATTATAATACGTACCAATTTTAGGGATGGGCACGTTGGGGAATTTTCCACTTATCCCTCGCCATGGTTCCGCCGATAATATCCACAAAAGCACATGAAATTAATACGGACAATTGTCGTATATGACTAACTTGAGGGAGAGATCAATCGGAAATTTTAGAAGGCCATTAGTGCGCCGCGCTGTTAGAACCGTGCCNGTTCGACTGCAAAGTAAAACTAAACCACACACAGATCAAAGTTTTTTTTATAAATACATGATTCTGTAAAAAAAATTTTTTTCTTGTATCCATTGCATTATAATACGTACCAATTTTAGGGATGGGCACGTTGGGGAATTTTCCACTTATCCCTCGCCATGGTTCCGCCGATAATATCCACAAAAGCACATGAAATTAATACGGACAATTGTCGGATATGACTAACTTGAGGGAGAGATCAATCGGAAATTTTAGAAGGCCATTAGTGCGCCGCGCTGTTAGAACCGTGCCTCATCCATTATGCTCCCGTGTTGAACGAGAAGGATAGTAATCGTCTCACGGGAGCTCCATATACAATACACTGTTACCGGAACCGTCTTAGAATATCGGACCCATAATTCTGGCAGAAAAATACCATACATCAAAAAACATTTATAATTATGATACGTCTTTCGCAATTGAACATTTTTATTTTCATAAATGTTGCCATTAAGTTAATTTAATTTAGTAAAATATTGTAAAAGTTATTTTTATGTTTATTACAAATTACTTTATTTTGTTAAAATTATACTTGCTACTTAAAAAAATCATTTACATGAATCAAATAGAGTTATATAATACTAAAATAATACCAATAGCCAGTGTTTGTTTAATTAGACTTCAAACATCTTTCATTATAGTATTACAAAATAATTTATAATTTTGAAGAGCTATAAAGTCAACCAAGAAGGTTCTCGAAGAATACGATAAAATTAATTCCTTGTAAATTTATTTTCTACAGTAAATGTGTTTGATTGGCGTGCTTATAATTGCCTCTGCAGTTCTTGAGCGAACTGCAGTTGTAATATTACCTCGTCGTACTACCGAAACCACTAATTAGTGTTTTTTGTGTGTGACGCTTGATTAGTCAATGTAGATTAATGGTTATATCGTTTGTAGCTCTTTTGTGAGGATAGATAAAACATTCGTAGCTTAAATGTTTATATGGCCGCCATTTTGACAATATGTTTGTCTGACCCACTCAAAATTTATTGGTTTACATAACCTGCCATACTGCTAATTTTTTTTGCAAAATTTTATAGAAATCGGTTGTTTCTTCGGAGATCACAAAATTTCAAGTTGTCAAGTGATACTATTTTACAAAATGGCGGGAAAAAGTAATTTTGATTGTATATATTTGCTTGTTGTAATATATACAGCCATTATACAAAGTGCCGTTGTAATTAATTGCATCTAACACACAAAACTAAACTAGCAAAATGGCTGTCATTTTGAAAATAACCAAAATATCTGCGCTCTTCCTTGCGTATTTCCTGAGAATTAGGGGAATTCTAGCGAAAGAAGATGGATCCAACCCAGCATCAAAGAAAATTTCGAGCAATATAATTCTCACCCAATCGATCGCTACACGAATTTTCTAAATGATGTCGAGGTGGACCAGAGGTGAGATGTGGGCATAACCTCGACGATCAAAAATTACCTATCACTCATGATGAATGAGCTGTCTGCGGCCAAGATGGCAGGCTGAGCAATATAAGACTATTATAGTGTTCGTATATAATCTGGAGACAATTTTGAGGTGTGTATATCACTCTCCATGCCGTTGGAATTAGCCAAAGACTACAAAAATATTATCATCAATTCGAAGCAAGAATAGGTGTGGCTGCTGTTGGGATTTGCCAAACACTACACAAANACTACAAAAATATTATCATCAATTCGAAGCAAGAATAGGTGTGGCTGCTGTTGGGATTTGCCAAACACTACACAAATATTATAATCAATTCGAACCAAGAATTGGTGCTTCTTATAGCCAATATGCATGCAGATACCACTGCAGCTACAGAGTAAAACTAGGAGGCTGTGAAACTGAAGGTACAGTCTATCGAATGGATGCTGTATCACATCCAATTGAGTACTGCTGAACGCATAAAGATGTTGAATAACATGGATGATGGCAAAAAACATAAATGTGGCTTTCAGGTCGTGGAGTCTCGAGACATACCCTGGATTGCCAGCAAGCCAGCATATCAACTGGATGGTGAAGTTCAACTTCTCTTCTGAGAAACCTTGGTGCATCATCATAGGGCTAACTACAAGTCGTCATCACAATGTGAGAACGAACCATTAGCTGTTAGAAAAAATGCCAAATAGAAAATGTGAAAATATTTTTGAATAGCGAAAGGTATCCGTACGTGGACATGAAAATGAACTTTGAAAATACACAGATTCTTCTGGCATATCAGATGTACACTCATTTTCAAAATGTATAATATGGACATGCTCAGTCCATTATATTGAGCCCCATCACTTTCAAGATTAGAGCCCGTCTCATGTTTTTCGATCCGAGTAAACACGACGAGCATATTGCCTCCAAAGTAATCGACTGCACGTTCGAACTCATGTTTCATTGAAATATCCCTACACAAGCGTACGCTTTCTGCCTGATACTTCACTACCATCTCGTATAGTAAAATTGCCCACAAGACCATCAAAATCCTGTTGTNCGTACGCTTTCTGCCTGATACTTCACTACCATCTCGTATAGTAAAATTGCCCACAAGACCATCAAAATCCTGTTGTGAGTACTGAGAAGAATATATAAATACAACTGTTGACGCACAATATTTGTTTATTCACCTTCGAGTATCGTCATCTTCAAGACGTATTGAAATATGGAGGGTTTCCAGAGCCAAAACGGCTTCGTGCTCGNTCACCTTCGAGTATCGTCATCTTCAAGACGTATTGAAATATGGAGGGTTTCCAGAGCCAAAACGGCTTCGTGCTCAAGAAGATTGGAGTGAATCATGAAGACGATGGCAAGACACGAACGTGTTCCTTCAGAGTACCCTACCAATGGAAACTCTTGGACGAGAAGAGTAAGAAAACAAATACATGGTTAACCAAGTACTACCACGGATTGACGGACTGGAGTAAGACGAAGGCAAGACTCCATACCATCAGGTGTAGAAAATGTGCTTCGCGATCTTTTACTGTAATACCCGAAGGCCCAGAATGATGTGGCAGAACCTGAGCAAAAAATATAGCTGAGCGATAAGTGTAAATCTGAAGTGTAAATCTGAAGCGTAAATCGTCAACGTGCAGACCGAGTACTGATATCCTTCACTTCGCAAACTCATTAAAATGTACAGCGAAGCGCATCGTCACGTGTGCGACAGGCCAGACCCTGACTGGGCCTGTGCACTGAANGTCACGTGTGCGACAGGCCAGACCCTGACTGGGCCTGTGCACTGAAGAATGTGCAGCTGCTGCACAAATGATGCACCTCATCCTTGGACCGAGATTCGATTAGTTACGACTAGACACAAAATTACCCGAGTCGACCCAAAGTTTTCGACTATTTTTCACATGTATTTGAAGGCAGGAGCATCTCGCCACCTTCAGTTGGCTTCAGGGCACCATGCGAAGATGTGTGCATTTCACCCTGCGAACATTTACGTGAGTGACACTTCCAGTGACTCTACCATCGAATACAGCTACTGGGGCACCGGCTACCTACGCGCGCAAAAGGAGAGTTGTGATGGTAACAGCATGCAGCAATGGAGATTTTCGGACTTTTTTCTGTCGTACGAATGAATCCAGCAGCTGGTAGCCTGTTACAAGCCTGGAAAGTGTGCTGTCTTTTTACATTTGTCCAGCAACACATATGTCTACCGAAATTACAAGATAGCAGAAATTTTAAGAAATCTTATTATTCTGTAATTCCCAACAAATTACACGAAGCCTGTTTTCTTCTACTGGAGAACGGCGGTGAGCCCGAAGACCAGTTTAGAAAATAAAGAAATATTAGAAAGGATAAATATTCTGTGATTTGTAGTTTCTGTCTGCTGTGCAGAAATGAAGGGACAACGAATCCGCCAGTCCTGAAGCTAAGACGTATATAGTTCACTTGTTAAAAAATTATCCATCACTCAGGAATCGAACTTAGGACCTTTTATCTACTAGTTAACCGTTGCGGTCACTGAAACAACGTATGTCGCAGAACACATAGAAACGTAACCAACATAATTACAGGTCTACACAACAAAATTACATATGTATAACTACTCTTAGAAAGAAGAACTCCTACTAATTCTTACGTTTATGTGTATTAAAAAAACAGAGAGGAAAAAGGAATCATTTTAATATTTGGAAATATTTACTCTGTTCTTTGACTTCAATCATATGACATGGAACAACGCTCCTTACGTCGTTACCAACTTCTCTGGGCGGCCGTTAGTCGTTATTCTCGTTAAAATATATGCACGTAGTGGCAGTTATGTTTTTAGAACGTTGATTTTAAAAGTTATCGGTTAACCGTGAACAGCCATATACTTTAGTGAAAACTTTAAGAATTGTTGCTTTCTTAAAAAAAAAAGATTCATGTAATTTACATTATAACCTGTACGAATTAAATATCATTGCAAGAAAATTAACGTAAATAATGCGTTGCATTTTTAGAATAATATTGGTAAAGAATTATAATAATTAGCAACTAAAAAAATTTACAGCGGACATATCTAATATACATATTTAATGACATAAAATATACACTGAAAACAAGTCAAGCTGCTGTCAATAGGTATATGAAATGTTTGTCAATAATAACGTTATGTGGGCATAGATTTTTCAATTAATTAATTATCCACAACGCGAAAATTCATTCAGTGCACATATAAAAATGATTAATAATCAAATAGGTATATTTGATTTATTGGCCACGCCATATAATATGTTTATTTCCTTTGTACACGTTTTAGTAATAACTGGCCTAGTTGCAAGGTTTTTATGTATCTAATAATTCTACAGTGTCACTTAACATGTGACGGATAGGCAGTAGACATTAAGTCTATGGGAATTTTTATGCATCCTGTTGTTGTGGAAGTACGCGATATAGAGAAATATAAATAATAATAAAAAATAAAAAATAATTTATTTAAATCGCGTAATTGGTAACGAACCAGTCATAGTTATATAAATGCCGCACTTCAATGTTATGAAACGCTCATTGTGCCTCATTTATAAAGCACTCTATATCCACAGCTGTAAGATGTAAAAGAACTATCATTCCAACTCAATGCTTTTGGATCCCAACTGCTTCATAATTAGCAGCCTCTGAGGGGTCTCTCTCTCTCTCTCTTAAGGTATGTTTCGTGTGTATGGGACAAGGAGCAAGAAAGTATCAGTATAAATCATTCGAATTGAATGAAGTCATATTTTTTAATATATTTCTCGTATGTGTTTGTATTTACTACTTTAGCGTTTCTTAATATCTGTCATAACAGTGGTAACCATTAAATGTACATAGTTGTGTTACAATAGTGAAGACTAGAAATATATGGCATGCTCTGACAGATGTTTAACGGGAGAGCACAAAAATGTTCAAACATATGTTGTACCCATGTCTGATTACAATTTAAAATTTGCTTGCAATGGAATTATTTTTTCATGGAAAATAAATCTTTTTAATGAGAGAAATTATTAGCGAATGAGGATGGCAAACTATAAGAAAGTGGTTCATGTGACAGTGAAGTTTACATACTTTCAAAAAATGTACTTTTCGTAAGCTTAAACTAACAAGCAAAGTTTAAACACAGTTATAATATATACACGACACTGCTTCTAAGTTTCATAATCCAATCAAAAGGTCTGTGTTGATGAGGTTATCGCAACTCAGCGAATAAGTTAATTTTACAGTGTGTTACCTCTTGACATGCAAACTTGTTTGCGTGCTGTCTGACCTCCGCGCTGAATTTGCGACCTTTTCCATCGCAGACGAAAACTTTGCCTTCATAAACTGAACGGCGATAATAGTAAAAAGTGACGAGAACCTGTGGCGATAGTTGGCAAGCGGTAATTTTATTGCGTTTCCCTAATTCGTGTCGTTAAAAGATTTATTGGCGAATGTTAACCAATTCTAAAACATTGCAATAATATATTTTATTATAGGTAATTGTGTGTTCAGTTCAAACACATTTGCTATGGTTACAAACATTATGAAGGCCAAATATATGTATAAATACAAAAACTTTGAAAATGTGGCTCGGGAACATCTGATTTTAAACAATTATGTCTTCTCATCCGATATACTTGAATTAATGTAACTTATGTAATTTAAAAAAAGGTTTAAAATAATTTTTCAATTATTTTTAGAACTTAAAGTTATGTCATATTATTAAACATTACTTCCTTAATAACAATATTACATTCACAAATATAACTTTTAAAACATTATTGTTTATATAATTCCCATGGTGGCTTAGGGGTGAAACTAATGCCTTATAACCAAGGCATCTCACATTCAATATAAGACGTGGATTCAATTACTTAAAATGTACAATGACAAGGAGCCTCGATATTCGAGACATAGGCGCACCGCTTCCCCGCACGACGGCATTCCGGGTTCGATTCCCGGCTGAATCACTCGCGTGAGGGAGGCGTGGAGGACGTTGTGTATTGCCAGTGGGTTTCCTCGGGATGGTTTTATGCCCATCACTGCATTCCCACATTGCTCCATCCACATCTCATTCTACCCCTAAGGGTCACAAAACGACCTCCACGTCTATCAACAACGCTACTTTTTATGAAAACCAAAGGAAACTGATGGGTAACTTACAATTTTCTCAGAATGGAAAATATTGAAAATATTAAAATTAAAATTCATGTTGACTGTTATTCAACCTCTAGAAAAATAATTTATATGTGAATGTGAGAATTGTTGTATTTTAAATCATATTGATGTTTTCACTGTAGTGAATATCTCTGCCTCAGATTTCGCAGTAAATTTATGTACATTCTTCAATCACATATTCACTAATTATATTTTTCTTGGATAAAAAGACAATTAAAAGGAAATAAAAAACGTAGATTGGGAATTGAACCCCGGATCTCTAACTTTCAGTACCGGTCCTCTATAAATCTATGTACTGAGTGAGTGAGTGTAGAGATTTGGGAGGCTCTGAACATCGAGGTCTTGAGAGCCGATGAGGGTAAAGCAAGGTGAGTATGGAGCAGCGCCGGTATGAGAAAGTGGAGGAAACAGAAGATCCTGAGAAAACCCAGTGGCATCGTTCGGCACGATTCCCCCCATGCGAAAATCTGGGAGCGACACCACCGGGAATCGCACCCGGTTAGCCTAGGTTGGATGCTAGTAGTCTAACCACTACACCACCGCAGCAGCCCCTCAATGTATTGAAATTAAATTTCCGATAAACGTTCACTTTATCTGCTAAATTAGAGTTCACTTGATATTCTGCATTGAACATCTTACGGAAACCACACAGAAATTATATTTCACACTACTTACCTTTTCGTTTCCTCTTAGTAATTTCTTGGAAATATCAAATATATGTTGTTTGTAGAACGTTCAATTTTTATTGGCTTGTAAGTTGTTTTCTTGCGGAAATGATGTTTCGTGCGGTAGCACACAAACACAAAAATCGCATTTGAGAAGTCGTGGGGTCGATCCCAACAATCAGCAGTGGAGTCGGATTATGTCAAGTGGTTTTTCCACCCCCTCCCCATTTGAAGCAAATTCTCGCGTAGTTCCGTAAATCAAGATAACTTACAGTTCTTCATCCGTTGAACTCAGATGCAGACTGGTCTCTTAGCATTCAGTGTATACATATTATCATTTATTACTGCTAATGTATCTCGGCATAAAGGTATCAACACAATAGTATACCAAGAACTTTGCATGCAGTTACATTTCACTTCTCGTCCACTCCCCCTCGCTTCTTAAAACCAGCGGAGAAGCACTGAATAATGTTTGCCTGCAGTTTGCGAAACGCTGCACAACGAAAACTACACACAGTAAAAAACTTTTCTAGTAAACTTCCTAAACAGCAATGGAAGTTTATTAACCTATACTTGTGGTGGAAATAATGCCACACATCAGGCTGCAGGTATAGGAATGTTCAGCATCACTGCGATACAAAGTTGGCAACTTCCCTACGCATTTGACTGTTTCCTGAGCAGATGCAGGAACGCTACCATCGATGTATGGAAACGACCTCACCATTCACGGTTTCTTAACTATAAGTACACGTCTGTGTGTACAAATTTGCGAATAATTTCTTAGAGTGCAGGTACAGTACGACACGCAACAAAACTCTGTGCCACGAGAGATCAACAAGGAACCGCTCCTCGCCCTGCAGAACCGTGAATTCTCCCCGGTTGTATCATTTCAAGTTCCTTCAGTCCAAAACCCAGGCAAGCGATTAAAGCGGTAACATTTTCATAGCAAAAAGTTATCTGCAGTGATTTAACTTTGCATTTTGTTCGGCAAAACAAACGCGGACTCGTGGGATTATCCTCTACGTTTTTATTTGCGGGGGCAACCGCTTGAAATCCCAACACCATAAATAATTCGTTCCTGAGGTATAACCTAGAATTTAGTGCGGCGTTCATGTTGACAAATGCGTACATTAAATGCGCGGGCAAAATTTGACATAGTTACTCAGGATCAACACAGAGCAGCCAACATACGTCTTGAAGAGGAAAACAAGCAGGATTTTAGTGCTGAGAAAAATATTTTTTAAACAGTTCTAACCAACTATAAGCAGAATTTTTAACTTAACCGTTAGATTAATTTCGGGTTTTGTAGTGCCAAGAATTTCTTTTCTTCAGATTTATAAATGACTCGCAGAACAAAATCACGTTTTATCCGGTTTTTTTTGTAAACATTTTTCTGCCATGTCAACTGTACATTTAGTTGGGACTATTTGATAAATCTATTTGTCGGAAACACATTTTTTTTTCATTATGTATGCCACGGACACGATAATTTATAGGTAGAAAGCACGTAAGTGTTAAAATAAAACGAAGGG
Organism: Clitarchus hookeri; assembly: GCA_002778355.1. Lineage (NCBI taxonomy): Eukaryota > Metazoa > Arthropoda > Insecta > Phasmatodea > Phasmatidae > Clitarchus > Clitarchus hookeri. Next base: position 105,573 of record NQII01001858.1, read on the forward strand.
TACATGAGAAAGAGGATTATTGTCCATTTTTTTTTACAGAAAATGAGATTATGGTGTCATCTGATAGAAAATTGTCAGTACTGTTGGCATGTCAAAGCATAACGGTTACATGAGTTGAGAGTACGGAATTACAGGCCAGGGAAGTAGCACTTCCAGGGGAGGAGTTTATAGTTTCGACCGCAGTTTACTCAAAACTAGCAAATATGGACATTCATCTTTTTGCCCACGTACCCTTCAAATGTATACCTTATCATGTAGCAGTGTTACATAAAATTGATGGTGATATTGTTAAAAAACTTGGATAGCAGTTTACCGTACCGTGGTTGTGAACACTCTGCTTTAGGTCGTGTCTTTATACCCCCCTTTTTAAACATCCGTAGGATAGGTCACGAGAGATTTAAGATATAAATAGGAATAGGGAGAAATAAACGATTTTAAGATAATTACAAGAATTGATAGGATTTTAAATAAATAGCTATTAAGCAGACCAGGGAGAGAGGAGACGTCTAGGCCACTGGTTTCCCGCCTACTGCAAGGTTCCACTAGTTCGGAGACCTGTCCACACTTCCCGCCTCACTCCTTCAAATGCGTCGTCCCTTGATTGTGACGATTTTTTTTTTAGATGGAGTTTAGCTTCAGGTTGTTGATATTCTTTCGTTACTTCGAATAGTCAGTTGGACTCACATTTCGGGTCTACCTAGGCGAATTGTCTAGCTTGTTTAGACTTTCGACTTTTCAGCTCTGTTGTTTATAAAGATTGTGCTTCCCTCATTTCTGGCGTGCGCGGCTTTCACGTTGCTCAAGGTTGCAAACAAAAAGAGCCGAGTGTACTAGTTATATGACTTAGTTTCTGTCTCAGGTGATGGGAGCAAAGGTGAGAAAGAAGGGGAAGTTACTTGTAATCCCAGCAGATATATTTAGGCATTTTCGTGTTCGCAGTTACAGGAATACAAACGAAAGTAAAAACCAAAACTCCGGACCCAACTACGTGCGTTCTATTGCCACATTAAAGCATTTATTGAAAAAGTATGTGATATTCGGGAAAAGCAATTGTTGCTCTAGAACTGAGCAGACGTCAAAGGAGAATGTTTTATTTTCTCTGACAGTATCGCTATAAGTTACTGAAAAATTCATTATATACTATTCCTTCTTTGATGGTTATTGTTAAATGAGGGAAGCAAAATACCATACACGATTACTAAGACACTAGCCAAGTGGTGCAGAGGTAATAGCCTAATCTTTCCTTCGGGAAGATCCGGGTTCAGTTCGTGGTTCAAACATCTTGATTTCGGTTTTACAATTATTCATCCAAAGTCAGTCCAGGCAGTTTACAATATGGTTCCTTCATACAGACCACGGCCAATTCCCAATTTTTTTTTTCTTGAAGCCTCAAGTCCAGACTTAAAAAAAAATGTTATGCAACAAGAAACTATATAAACGTACTGATGAAGTAAAACACTGAATTTGGTTATCCACAGTTACCGGCGTAAAATATTCACAACATCTAACAGTCACAACATTTGGAAATATTTTCTTAAGAGTTTTATGTATGTATTTTATTAGAAATTATATAAATAAAAATTTCTATATTGATTAATTTTTTTCAAAAATTTGCTTACGTCTATAGACATCATACAACATCGTGGTCAGGATATTTCCGAGTGTATCAGAACAAATGACAGAAGAAATAACAATGACACAGTAGTGGAGTGCAAAAATAAAATTTTGCAGCGAGGAGCCAATAGTTTAACGATATCCCGTCTAGACACCGAAAACGCGATATCAATTTACGGGGGTAAAATATAATACATACAGTTTTCCCACTAACCACGAAATTTATAGTGCTGCGAACAGGAAAGACAGTAGTGGTGCTGTTTGCTGGTGATAGTGGTCTGTCAACAAGCCGGTTGATGTTCGTAGCTGACAAATATGGCAATTGTGTATAAGGAAGTACGTACGAGCGCTATTGAAGTAGGGCAGGTTGTGCTGGACACGGTACCCCAACAAACGACATCCAGCACATACCGTGTATGGTCCATACAGTATAAGAAGGCCACTTTCTGACAGTCAGTGAGTGGCATCTTGATGTATACGAAACAAACAAAGCGCCATTTACAAAATCCTGTATCAGCTGATGCACGAACGAACAAAAGTTAANTAAGGAAGTACGTACGAGCGCTATTGAAGTAGGGCAGGTTGTGCTGGACACGGTACCCCAACAAACGACATCCAGTCCATACGGTATAAGAAGGCCACTTTCTGACAGTCAGCGAGTGGCAACGTGACGTATACGAAACAAACAAAGCGCCACTTACAAAATCCTGTATCAGCTGATGCACGAACGAACAAAAGTTAAAATTACATTGGCTATTCTGAGTGCACTGCCGATGCACACCAAAAAAGCTGAAAATACGCGGATTAGAAAGAGTTCGTAGATTTATTAATACATTTTATTTTACGAGGTCACAAAACAATGGTTGTTAGTGTTAAAAAATAAACTTCGTGATAATGTAGTTATGTTTAGGTGATCAAAATGAAATGTACAATAGAACGATACGACGTGGAAAAGTTTTCTGAAGTTGTGCTAACTTCAGATAGCTTTTTCACGTCGTATCATCCATCTCAAACCTTGCTTTCAACACGTCCATGATATTAATTCCAAAAGCATACAGAAATATTGCATAATATTGTTGAATTATTTTTTCTAATAATTTGACGAAACTACACGAATTTTAAATATATTTCCAGCCCGTAACATAAGAATTATCAAGTTTAAAAAATACGCTATATGTTGACCATAAAGAGAGTTACTCAAAACTTCGTCGTGACGTGCTGCACGCTATATATAGGATATTCTGCGAGCCCTCTTTCCTGCGCGATGTATAACGAATTTACAAACATATGCCAATAGTTATATTTTTCCACGAGCTCTGCGTAATTTTTAAAGTAACATATATTTCATATACAACGATTTGGAGTACAAGTCATTTATATTCGGCCGGTAATCGTTCGTCTATGTAAATTATACCCCATATTGTTCTCTCGAAACCCATCGCCTTGATTCCGTAGACACGCGTGAATAGTTTTTAAGCAATTTTAACGTTATTCCACTTCACATATTTCCAACTCGAATATATTAGCTATAACGTCCAAAGTGTAATAATAGATACAACAGACCGTCTCGCAAATTTAAACCCAAATTCAGTATCTCGGACAAATTAAAAAAGAGTTATCAAATATCTAACATTTTATTTTTTCTTTTATAAACTACATATATTTTTAGACAGATGTCAATCTTAAAATTTGTTTAGCATACAGTGCAATGGCAAGTGGATTAGCTGACAGCGTGTTGAAAAAAAATACAGCCCTGATGTGACGGACCAGCTGATGGCGGAAGGATACGTAGTCAGATGTAAACAGTGGCGCTACTTTCGCCGAGCTGTCAAAAAGTGGCCTTCTTATATGGTACAGAATATATCAACGACTGGACCAGAGACTGTGGGAATGCGAAAAAAATTGAAACGCCTCAAGGTCACGTCCGGTTGTACGGGAGCATTGTGACGGCGATGGCAAATAACATAAGGGAGCTTCGCGTGTGTTCTGTTTCATCAGACTTCAAAAAATCACGCCATTTGTGACGTGTTTGGTTGTTTCCGAAACAATCCATGTATCATAAGCTTATTATACTTGATTTAATATAAAAGTTTAATAATTCTTCGTTTAATATAACTTTTCCTTTTATGTTGTACATGTTATAATATTTAATTTATATTTAATGAAAATATAGAGGGAAAGGGTTTGTTGGTAATACCTAACAAGATATAGTTCTTAAGTAAAATATTTTTTAACTGAGTGCGCACAAATACGGCGTGTAATGTTGTAGACTTCGTCATCTTCGTTTACATGAGGCGGAGGAATATCCTGAAAGTACAATTTCATCAGGGCTTTATAAGAGTTGGAAATAACCATGAACGGACTACAGGCGACGAGTGCGCACACTCGAGTTCGAACAGGCAATGCTGGAAAGTGCAGAGGAGATCCCGCAAGCTATCATGCGGAATATTGCGCGCGAAATGGTTACTGGACGTACGGCGGTATGAAACATTCTACATGAGAAATCATTCCACCCACACAGCTTACAGCAATGAAACATCGGTTCCATCTGACTTTATGAAACGTCTGGAGTTCTGCTGCTTGATGTTGCAGCGATGCGGTGAAGAGTACAACTTCGCAGCACGGGTACTCTTCGCAGATGAATGAGACAATTTGGGTTGCTCGTAATAAGGTCTTGAGAGTTACAGATGGAGCTACTTTCACGAGAGACACTTCAAAATCTGTAATAGTCATGCTCGGGTTGCTGTAAAATCCAACTACCACGCACTGAATACCATCAAGTGATATCCGCTATGTATGTCTTTGCTGGAGTTGTCAGCAACCTCATAAATGGTCTACATTTTTTTCTCCCGCTCATCTGACTAGTACCACGTATCTTCACTTTCTGCAGGAGTCTTTAATGCTGTAGTTGGATGATGCACCTTTAGATGCACGCTAGGCTATGTGTTTACGCCAGAATGGAGCCCTGCCTAATTTCGTTAGTGAGATTCATCAGTGCCTTGACGTGCCGAACCCGAATGAGTGGACTGGCAGAGACGGGACTATTGTTCGGCCCTCATGATCACCAAATCTCACCCCGCCTGACTTATACATTTGGATCCCATCACATTAAAATTATGCTGTATGTAATACTTGTTGACATTAGGTCGGAGCAGACTAATGTGATACGGCAATGCCACACCGTCTATCTTTGAACCTGTGCGTCACATCATGTGGCAAAGCTACACAACCTCTGTGGTCAATGACGGGTGACATTTTTAACATACATTGTGACTATGATGTCTTATATCCATGCATGTGCAATGATAGCAATAAATAGCTATATGTTTTTACACTGTGTTGAATATTACCCCAATTCTAAAATGGATTTCTCGTTGCAAAATGTTCCATTTGCATCCATATAACCCAACCTGTTTTTTTGTTGTAATTTGTTTTGTAATCGCCCGGTATTACTGATATTTCTGACACGGTGTAAATCATATTGTTTATTTATCTTTTTCTTTTTAGTTTATCTGCAACATATTTCTTCACAAAATTAAACTCTGTTTGCTATTGGAGGGCAGAGGAGTTCATTAAATAATTACACTGGCATTTGTTTGCAGTGGAATGATTAAGTGCTGGACGGTGAATTTTCGTAAGTTGTGCTGGTGTAACATAAACCACAAAATTCGTAGCCCTGCAACTGACGTCACTGGCTACTTCGCGGCTTGCCCACGTGTGGTCGCAATACGTTCAGTACTCGCAGATCCACTAAGGTGACTGGTCCTTGCTGCTTGTACCGAGACTGTACAAAAGTGAAGAAGCACCGCCGTTCCCTGCTTCAGTTCACCACCTGCCACTGGACACAGCGAGATTCATTCGAGAAAATACTCTCTCGTCTCTGATGTTCTGCCGGCTGGCCTGGGATAATGCTGCGACCTTTAAAATTCGAGTAAAGCGAGCTACTTCAAGACAGCGTTTATTCGCAAAAAAATGAAAGGTTTTTAATCTTATTTTTGTTTTTAGCTGGTTCTGGAACCTGGGATGTGGAACTGGTCGTGGATTGTGACTTCACTGTGTGCGGATGCCATATTACGATGGCAGTGTACTGTCGTTACTTAAACGACGAGAATAAAAATGCACCTTCAATATTTAAATTGAAAGGATTTTAAAAAATTGGAACTGGCTACCAAAATTAGGTCAGATTTATCTATGCAATTTGAACAGTTGTAGGTCACTCTAATATGCTTCCGAGATGATGTAGAGTAGATTAACCCAGTTTAAATGTCACAAATGATCTTTTGGTGGTTGCTCTCTCACTGAATTCTGCATTTTCAGTAAGATGCCAGAATATATTTTCCATTTACTGCAACATGTGTTTACACGAATCATTAGCTTAATGACACCAACACATGATTTTACTTCAAAAATATAACGTTCACATGGGCCCTTTTGAATTGGAACACAGCATTATCAAATAAGAAAGAACTTCATAGCTATAATTGTGGCCTTCGTTTATACGTGAAATAATTTGATTTCTGCATTAGCACATAATAAGGATAACACATCCTTAAAAAAAATTAATGACGGGCACTGTCTTTCTTAGCTGTATCATAACAATAAATATATCTCGAACATGTTAGGAATAAGTTAAAATCGATGACATATATTACGTGTTGAACTATATATTATTGTATTTTTCCTGTATATAGTAAAAATGTAATTTTGTGAGTCAGGTCTATAAAATGGGACATGATCATTGATTGCAGCCACGCAGTGGCAAGTTTTAGATTTGAAAAATTAATAAGTGTTCTACTGAACAAAGGGTAAATAAATGTTTTGGTTTATATTTATTGGTACCGAAAATGTTATATTTATAACATTTTTACAGTGTCACTACAGGTAACTCCGCATGGTGCCTTTCCGTCCCGTATTTTGAGGTTGGTAAAAATATGCTAAATTTCCGCATGTTATTACACACTAAATAAACTTTTAAATATTTAGCAGTATCCAGATATTGTGGGCGACTCATCAGCTGACTACAATATACGCTCGAAATTCGTCAAATATTTGCAACCCCAGATACGCAAAAATGCATTATCATGTTCTAACTCTTATAAGCCAATAGTGTATCTGGAGTTGATTCTTTTTCCTGTAACGGGAAGAAATGCAGCGAACACTTAAATAACATGTAAATTTATATGGCATAAGTAATAAATCAATTAGTACGTACCCTGATCACCTTCAACTGCTTCGCGAACTTCCTTTTTCAAAGTACATCTTCTTTAAGAAGATCACTAAGTAGGCCTACGTTTTCTCGCTATCCACACCTCGTTCCCAACTTTTACAAAAAAAGATTCAAATATCAAAACAAAGGAAACTTCCTCTTGTACCTCTAGCTAAAGAAGTCCTCGACTAGTTGAAGGGAGGTATCGCGTCGCAAATGCTGTCGTTTTTTCAATAGACCACGAACGAGTGTTCGTTGTGGAGACAGATGCCTCAGAACGCGATATAACTGTACCACTCTCAAAATTGTCTACCGGTGGCCATCTTTTCCCGAACTCTCTCTCTCTCTCTGTCAGAACATCATTCTGCAGTTGAAAAGAAAGCTTATACCATCGTTGAAGTTGTCCGTAAATTGAAGCATTAGTTTTTGGGCCCATAGTATCTGTTCATAACTGAAAAAGCCTGACCTTGATAAACCCTGTGTATTTTATATTTACGATAATATTTCTGAGAAAGTGAAGAACAAAAATTGTTTAAAGCGGAGGTTGGAATTATCGTGTTACAATTACGAGATCACTTATATAGCAGGGAAGAAAATGAATCTGTTAATACTCTTTCTTTCCAATGCTCTGCTAATACCAGTACTTCGTCGAAGAAAAATGAGTTGCTTTGCCANATACTTCGTCGAAGAAAAATGAGTTGCTTTGCCATGCTCGAGAAACTCGAACGTATTACGAAGTTTAGATGTTTCGCCGGAATGCTGGATATCGTGGTCTAAACATACGAGTCCGCACTTATTTATGCACGAAGAAAAAACTTAAATTTGTTGCAGCAGCATTTTTTTTTCGGGAACCATTCTTACATTATCGGTGATGATTGATGTCCGAAGTTAAAAACTTTACCCTCTGTACTACCAGTAGTCATGGGCCTGTTNTACGAGATCACTTATATAGCAGGGAAGAAAATGAATCTGTTAATACTCTTTCTTTCCAATGCTCTGCTAATACCAGTACTTCGTCGAAGAAAAATGAGTTGCTTTGCCATGCTCGAGAAACTCGAACGTATTACGAAGTTTAGATGTTTCGCCGGAATGCTGGATATCGTGGTCTAAACATACGAGTCCGCACTTATTTATGCACGAAGAAAAAACTTACATTTGTTGCAGCAGCATTTTTTTTTCGGGAACCATACTTACATTATCGGTGATGATTGATGTCCGAAGTTAAAAACTTTACCCTCTGTACTACCAGTAGTCATGGGCCTGTTNCTTACATTATCGGTGATGATTGATGTCCGAAGTTAAAAACTTTACCCTCTGTACTACCAGTAGTCATGGGCCTGTTTGCAACCAATCTTGAATGGCATTTGCCAATTCCTATAAAATGAAGAGATGTGTCAACTGGTGTGGAGCATAGTTACTTGTCATGCCGAACCTACAATCCATGCCATCCATATCGGCTATACCAACCATACAGAGCAATACCATCCATGTCGACCATGCCGAAAATATCACCCATACCAACATACCGAGCATACCAAGCATACCGACTATGTATGCCATACCGACCATACAGACCATATCGGCCACGCAGTATTTCACTGATTATTTCCTGGATCGATATATCGCTGAGTTCATGTGTCGCTGTCTCGAAGCAAACATTTAGCAGACGTGCTCCAATCAGTAGTCCACTAATTGCACGCAGAGTGCTGTGACTGCGAGAATACGTCATCACAGAACAACACGTACTGAGTTCTATAGCGTGATCCTGAACTACAGATACAAACTCTGTGAGGTGATTCCCGATGCAAAATGAGATAGAAAACATTATACTATCTATGTCCTAAAGTAATTCGCAAGAGAGGAAGGTGCCTTTGAAAATCGGTATCTCAAATGGTTATCAATCTACGTAACAAATATTTTAATTGGAATTAAAGAACAATTCCCCGAATACTGTTGTCTTGAATCAAGATCTGAAATCTTCGAATGGTTGTTGGGTAATGTCATTCCAATTAATTGAAAATAATATGCAGTGACATGTTATTATCCAACAAATGTGCGTAACACTTCGGTGCTTCTCGGTTTTAATGGCTTCATAAGCATGTGCGCATTAATTTTCAAAAAACTTTGCCTTGGTGTATCTCTCTCGGGCGAACGGTTGTGGAGGATACAAAGCTTGTACGGGCACCTGGCTGTTCCCTTAGAAAAGTTTTCTGCCAATATTTCATGTTTTTTTCCCAGTTTTTTTCGACAAGTGTTAACAATAGATTCTGATATTATATTTATTGGACTCTATGAATTGTTTTCGCTGAAAGAGTGAGAAGGTTTGGATACTTTCAATATAGTGTCATTTCTTGAATTCTTCAATGAAGGTAGAACACGTTTTGGTTCGAATTGCTGTCACATTGGAATACTGGAGATTAGGCGAATGCATGCAATACGATGCACTGTCACTGAAATAAAGGTATGTTCCAGACAACAAAGAATTTGTTTGTATATTGCCAAACAAACATTTAGTAACCACAACATAATATTTTGTTGAGTCAAATGAGCTTTAAAGGAACAAAATTAAGTTTGTTTATTTGACAAAATACACATTTGAATTTAAAAAACCACTGTTTCGGGACCAAAAAAATGACTATCAACACAATATTTAGTTGAATAATTTATTTGATTACCTTCGTTCGAAAACACAGCACGGTAGAATGTTTCAAATTTTTGTTACAATTTGGATAGTAAAAGTGTTTTAGTGCATTTGTTGATGCTTAGCAATAATATATCCCAACATAATAAGTACAACAGAAAACTAAAAGGTTAAGCTGTAATGCTGGAGCCCCAAAACCTCGACGAACCCGACACGGCACCCCTGTCACGACGAAATCTGAGGAGTAACCAAAGGAAAACAAGGTTATTGTGACGTAAGTCTGACAAAATCCCAGCCCCAGCAGCCCGACAAAGTACATAAGTAGATTCTATTTCTTCTTGTCATCATGTCGGGCTCGTCAAGGCGTGCAAAGAATGTAAATACAACATTAAAAAAGAAAATTTCGTATGTATTTTATTACTGTAATAAATAATAAACAAACTTTGCGCAAACATTATATTTCGGTTTGTTTTAAAATACTTTTTTTATCTCGTATAAATCAAATTTTGTCAAAAGCAAATAATTATTCACTTTATCGTGAGTTTTAAACTGTAGATATTATATGGGTGACTTGCCGCTTAAGGATTTTACAACAGCCTAGTATCACACCTGTCGGGCACATATCCTCGGGGTATTGTGAACACAGAATAAAATACACTAGCGTGTGTGAAAAATGCCTCACCAAGAATGGTACATATGGTATTATACAACAGATTAGGCACATTAAATTACACAGTTGATTAGGATTACAGAACAGTACACGCTCTCTCTCTCCATAAGAATTCAGTATGGTGTGTAGCCCCCACATGCTGCAATCAGAGCCCCTAAACGTCGTGATATGGAATCAAAGAGGACCTAGATATGTTCCTGGGGAATCTACCCCCACGCGGTTTGTATGCGAGTCCACAAAGCATCAAAAATGGTTGCTGGAGGATCGTGAAAAACAAGGCCGACCAACATGTTCAATGGGAAAGATGTCAGGCGAAAACGTGCTGTTCAGATTGCCCTCAACACGTAGGAGTCGAGATCGCATGTTNACGCCAGGGAAGCAATGGTACCCATCTTTCATTGAAGAAGGCTTGCAAATTCCTCGCCACATGTGACAGGGCATTGTCCTGCTGAAATATGGCATGTGGGGTCGCCTGAAGGAGGAGCAGTGCCTCGGGCTCTAAAACCTCCCTGATGTAGTGGTTGCTGTTCAGATTGCCCTCAACACGTAGGAGTCGAGATCGCATGTTGTATCCAATGGCGCCATAAACCATCACACATGGCGTTTGTCCGCTATCCTGCTCCGCAATGCAGGTTTCCAGATTACGGTCACCATGGTAGCGTCTANATGGCGTTTGTCCGCTATCCTGCTCCGCAATGCAGGTTTCCAGATTACGGTCACCATGGTAGCGTCTAACACGTATGCGGCCATCACTGTAGGACAGATTGAAGTGAGACTCGTCCGAAAACACTACATTTTGCCACTCAGCACGCCAGCGACGGCGTTCACGTGCCTGTTGCAGTCTCAGGCGTTTGGTGTTTCTGGGCAATAGAAGCCGACGCAATGGCATGCGTGCCACCAGTCCAGCCCCTCAGCAGACGGCGTCTAACAGCCGACGCAGACAGGTACACCCCCGTTGCAGTGCTCCAGTGTCGAGTAAACACAATGGACGAGGCTGTGAGGTTCGTTACGGCCATGCAGACAAGATACCGGTCATCCTGTGCTATGGTCACTTTGCGTGGTTCAGTACTTGCTCATCGCTGCGTACGGCCCTCTTCTATCCACTGGTTCCACACACGCATCACTGTCGTAGCAGCATGTCCTGTACGAGCCGAAATGTCACGGTACGACAAACCCGTTTCCCGGAGACCGATCATTTTGCCCCGTTCAAACTCACTCGAATGCTGATATGGTGCCCTTTGACGTCAACGAGGCATACTGGCACTTTCTTTCACTTCGTGTGACGGCTCTTTAATGACTGAGCTTGGCGTAACACTGACATTTCTGGTCACACAAGAGAGGGCGCTGTTGGGTATGCGTGTAAACAATCTGTGTGCAATTGTAATAATTTTTTTCTGGTACACTGTTCTACGCGTCCTCCGAGTTTGGATTCATTTGGGCCATTCTTTCTGGGTGTTGAAATTTTCACAAACAATAGTGCATAATATGAAATTTCGTCCTGCTGTGACGTAGTCTCGGGTTATTGTGTCGTGTTTGTCGGGGTATTGTGATTCCAGTTGAATATTTGAAAAAATTTTCCTATGTGCGTTAGGGGCTGAGGTGATGCAGTGGTTAGACTGCTCGTCTCCCACCTAGGCGACCCGGTTTCGATTCCAGACGGGGCCGCTCCCGAATTTTTGCATGTGGCTATCGTGCCAGATGATGCCGCTGGTCGGCGAGTTTTCTCGGTGATCTACCGTTTCCCCCGCCCTTGCATTACGGCGATTCTCCATACTCACCTCTTTTCATACTCATCGGCTCTCAAGACCTCGATGTTAAGAGCCGGCCAAATCTCTCCACTCTTCAATATTTAAATACGTTGTCCTTTATTTGTGGTGTATTTATTTTTAAATGTTCCCTTATCATCAGTANTCCACTCTTCAATATTTAAATACGTTGTCCTTTATTTGTGGTGTATTTATTTTTAAATGTTCCCTTATCATCAGTAATCCCTTTAGGTGAAGTTGCTATACATTAGCGTTCGGGCGTGGATGGCCCAAGTTAGAAACTAGGTCGTGCATTAACTTAGTTTTATAAGAACCGAAACTATCTGATGCATGCAGAGCCATTAAAATTTTTAGCTGCACTAACCAAATCTTACATTATGGGACCACCAAGTAGGAACAACAAAGTAATTTGGTTTCCTCCAGCAAAATATTAAATTGCCTGCTCCTCCACAAACTATTAATTTGGTTGGGCCAAACAAACTTGGTTTTATTCAACGAAACCTTCCTCTCAGTTTGCGTAGTGAGGTTGGGGGAACAGCCAACCTTCCTTCAATTTGAGTAATTGGTACTACTGTGACGGGTATCGTAGCCCGACGGGATGGCAGAAGGACTCTGCGGTGAATTAAACCACGGTCTTGTAAGAGCAAACCCCCGGGAGACCGACGACCACATAGCCCCGCCGATGGACTCGCCAGTTCGGCTGATTTCACTTCACCGTCGCCCCGCCAGAGTTCGGACCGCGCGCACACGCGTTGAAACGCCGTGGACCGGCACGGCTTCGTTCGTCCTTTCGCTTTCCCTTGGACTCAGAGCTGACCACTCCTTTCACGTCCTTCGCCAGGAGGTGGCCTCGCTTGGTTTCAGGGCAGCAGCGAATCGCATCAAGTTGGTTAGTCCTCGAAGACGGGAGTCCATTCAGGAGAAACATCGGGTCCCCCGGCTCAGTTAGTGCCAACCGCATCAACTTGCTCCCAACCTACTGCTAACTAGTCTAGAAAAACGTATTCCGATTGCGATACACTTGTGTTGTGCGACTGTCCGACATCAGAAACTATTTAATGATTATACTATTCAAAAACATAAAAAGTCTACATGTACTGCACTCATTTAAAACTGGATAGATGTTCTGATCTTCAAAACCTGACATTATTACTTGAGGAGAAGCTGAAGGTTAATTAGTATTTGAATGTCAAATTGCATACCTCCGGAACGTGGTGTAATTGTTCTTATTTGATTGTAACTGCTATTTAAGTCCAAGAGTTCTTGAGAAATCGTGGTCAATTCATTCCTTAAGTCCATGTCACATTGTCAAATTTTTGCCTGCAACCATATTTGACAATGAAATTTGAAGACAAAATACGGGCATAAAATTTTTCCTTACAAGGAATTTTATCAAATAATCCTGAATGTGTTTGAAAATGTGCCACACTGTCAAATTTTTTCTGTGAGAATATAATTTGAATTATTATTTAAAAATTATTTTTGTAGTGAGATATTACTTTTGTTTTCCCATGCAGCCCATTACAGGTAGAAATGTAAAGAATGTTGTTATTTATTTTCACTTCTTTACAAAATTTAGATTCCATTTATCAGAGATGTTTCCTGCACAATCACATTTAATGGCTCTGAGTTAGTAATATTATGTACAGTATTTACTTAAAATAGCATTCATGCCCAGACAGCTTCTACATAAATTAATTATATTCATAACCTACTCGTTTCCAGCAATTGTTCGTTATTTTAAAGTTTCTTGACGTCCATTTTTGTCGTGCACGATTCTGATTGGCTGAGATCGTCAAACATCAAAGAAATTTTAGAACCGGCCCAATTTTCAAATGCTTGATGGAAACTGAAGCCATCCAACTTTCTCAGGCAAATATGGCGACGTTTATAACGTTTCGATGACGTCAGAACTGGCCAACTTTATTCGACCAAACTTATTGGAAGCAGTTTGACGGAAAAATTTGACAATGTGACAGGGGATTTACAAATATGTTCTAAAGAAAGAGCAATTTTAGGGAATTAAATAGGGTACTTGTATTTTCAAACAGTGTCAAGCATTATTTACCAGGAAATGCTGTTTTCTATGGATGGTTTTTATATTATCATTTCATTTTCTTTACTAGTGTTTACGACTTCCTTGATTATATTGTTTTTTTTTTATGTGTTGGCATTTATTCAGATTTATGCATCATGTTCGTGGCGGTGTTAGAAAAGTTAATCTCGCCACAAGTCTCTACGAACACTACTTCTGAGGCTGAAATACACCCTATAATTTAGTTAAGTAAGTTTTTTTTTGTCAAACTACCATAGACACCGAAAAGTTCGTATTAATAAACAATTTTTCTCCAGGCTGGAAAATTATAGATGTGCAGAAAATGCAAGCTTTATTATTAGTAAAACTACGTTCTTTCATAAAAACACGGGGGTTGCTAACACTTTATACTAAGTTATCAAAGACTTCTCATTAATATGTAAATACGGATTATTGATGGTAAAGCACACACATAAAAAAGCATTTGGCATAAAAATGGATTGCGAGAAAGCAACATTTTTTAAATATGCTGGCCTAGGTACTGAGATCCAGTTAATTTCCCTTATTCAAGTGTACGAAACGGCTTGTAAACTACGTTTTCAACCAATAGAATTTTACTGACTTAAACGACGAGGGCAAAAGACAATTTTTTTCTGTCATGAAAGAAGGATTTGTTTTTTTTTTAAGTAGGTCACGAACTTGTTTGAACGTGTGGTTAGTTACATATGATTCGTGAGACGGTTTCACCCAAAAATTGTAAAAAATCGTTCATTAAAAGAGACGCGGGCTGCAATCTGAAATTTCCTATCTGCGATGCTACTGCTTTTCAACCTCGTACAGTGACGTGTAACAATTTATACCATGCCGTCGGTTTGTTTCCAATAATACACGAGTTGAAACCCATTGAATAATATATAGTAAACATCGTCCAAAACAAGCGAGTTTTACAACTCAAATTGTTCGTATGTAGAGAGCGCCCTGAACGCGAGTGGAAGAGTACCACACGCCTGCAACGGTCTGCAGCCATTGGAACAAGTGTCTTGCCTCAGGTCGTCTGACAACACGAAGAGAGCAGTTGGCTAAGCGATTCCATTGGATGTGTGTCACGGAGTGGGCATTCAATGCATTTTATTTGCAACATTTGACGTCAATAGTAACCGTTAAGCCGATTTATTACAAAATCAATATTTAAATTATTTAGTTCTGAGTACTTTGGTAGTTTAAATGGACTGAGTCCATTTTCTAACATAAATAATTAATTTTAATGAAAATAAGACACTTATTTACTTTCATTACACTGCAAACTACACAAATCTAGGAAGCTGCAGGTATCCTAGTAGTGATTAAAATATCGACAGGACAATAACGATATAACAAACGTGGAAAATATTGAAAAGGAGACAACTCAAAAGAGAGGTTTATGTATATTGTTATGACTACTGAGATTAATGTTGCTTCCAAACTCTTTGTCGTCTTCTTCTGAGGTTGGTAGGCCCTATTGGTTTATGGTGTCCTATTTCCATTAAATATTTTTACTTACATTTGGCAATGTCATTCGGCAATGGCTTTTTTAGTCTATGTGACCTGTCAAAGCAATCATACTATATAATTGATATTCAACTTTAAGGCTTATATCGTTCTAATTTATATTTAACACGCTCTTTATAACTGGTCATCTGTAAAAAAAAACTGCATAGTTTGATGTTCCAGAAAGCATTCTCTCAATCAAAGATGTTCATGGGAAATTTATAATTACTGTCTTTAGTGCAAAATGAAATATGCGTATTTCCCCGTGTAACCTTTTGAACATCCTTAATGACTTCTGATTTGAAGTATCACATTGCAGCACAACTACTATAAACTCAACCAAAGATAATGTAGTGAATATGGTGCAGTTAAATACTAAAATTTAAAAAAAAACTTTGGCTTTATAATTTGAACACGTTGAAGGTGACTTCGAGACGGGACTTAACTGAAAGTTTCGTACACCATTATATAAAACTTTTTTAGTTTAGTTCTTTAAACTTAAACCTGAGAGCATTCTATTATTCTTATAGAACCATAGCATACACAATGTCGATAAATCTGACTCAATATTCATAATGATATTGATCTTCGAAAGCATGTTTGGAGCCACATAAGTTTTCTTACTAATATAGTACACAATACTCAAAATAAATTATATAGTTTATCAAAATACGAAAAAAAGCTCTATCTGCTTTTAATTTGGAACCTAGTCAGTAAGTTTAGTGAACACTGAAATATCTTGTCGCATACAAATGCCCAATTTATTAGATACTGGAAGTGTACATAAGAAAAAAAAATAACTTTTATTACTGGCATATATCAAATTAACATTCTTATAAATAGCTACCAACTTTTGTTTCTGTGTCAGTAACAGAAGTAGGCCTTTTTACAGAAAATCCAAATTTGATGTTGCGTGTCAATAGATTATTTTTCAATTGGTGAATCGTGAAGTCCAGTTTTTACCATAATTTTTGCGGATATTCAGTAAACAGTTTGATTGAAAACTGTTTTATTTAGCTTCAGATCATTTCCCAGGGCAGAAGTCGTGATAACGAAACAAAATACTGCGTGTAAAAACAACACATTAAGCAAATTTTGGATGCTGGTTCGCTTTTAATCTACTTCCAAAATAAACTTATGAGAGCGTTGAGCCAGTGCGAAGAATAGGGGCCTAATATCACCTGCCACAAAGAAGTCATATTCGTCGCCGAGGTAACACTGCATAAATTAATAATAATTCATGTTCCCAGATATTTTATGAATAATATCTCCAGAGTAGGGATTTTGAAAAAAAATAACGAAACATCGAAATGACGATATTATATCAAGGATATATCAATAAAAATTGTCGATATATTTCAACAATATTTTATCGAAATCAATATATATTTTTTCGGGTATCGGAGATAAAAAAAATTTTTAATGCCCTTTTAATAAGCTCTGTTTTGAATACAAAAAAATCGTTAAAAATTACAATCTTTGCTTTGGCAAAATTCACCAAAAACAGGCACCACATCTTTCTGCAATGCCTTGTGCACTCAATATGTAATAATAATCCAAGCAATTTTACATTTGCCCAGTCCTTTAATATAAAAGATATCGGATTCCGAAGTACCGAAAATCGATATTTTTCTTTCGATATATCGTTTTGTAAAACAATACTTTTATAAATGACCAATGCAACTAATATCGATATTTTTTCTCCAACATCTACATCTCTACTCAAGAGCCGAGTTCAAGAACTCACTCGGCGTAAGAAAGAGGAAGCGCTCTGGGCCGGGGACGCCGGGCATACGGGAGGAAGCAGTCACGCCACGAGGAACTAATCTGACGTGCATGCGTGTACTTCCTCTTCTTCATTTTTTTCTTCCGGTTTTTCGGTAAAACAAGCGAAGCTCCGCCGCCGAGTCGAGAGTTTGCTTGTTAGCACGGCCCGGAGGTGTCGAAAGCAGAAATAGCTACGGCGAGGGAAGAAAACCGAAATGGTGCGTGACTTGAAGAGGAAAAGTCAAGAGCAGGAAAGAGATGTGGTCGAAGCTAGGTGAGGGGGGCGGGGGATGAGGGGAGTTGAGGGCATTAAAGTGGCTGATGGAAATAAACTTGAAGGAGTTCTCGTGCCCTGCCTTCATTAAGGCTGCTGTACTGGGGAGAGGGCCCGCCTTACACACAGACGCACCGCTTGAAGCACCTTGGCAATTACCCCCAATCTCACAGCAGCGGATTAAAATAAATGTTTCACGACTTTCCCCTAAGATGTACAAAAGCGCGCCTATATCGCATTTTCAAATAATAAGACCGATTTTCAATGCCAGTATATAAGAGAAAGTTACTTCAATGGACGTTTTGATTTTCTTCACTGAATTATGTCAGTCAGGGCACTCAGTAATTGAAAAGGTATAAGTCAATTCATTGTTACTTCCAACTTTCCTGAAACTTTGCTGAAGTTCTACTTTCAGGCTATTCCTCAACCTCATCCAAACTACTTCAACAAAACTACGCCAAAGGGGCAACGCGTCGTATTTGTACGCATTCAATTTAATAATATTTGTATGGGAACTATTTCTTACTAGGCATTACCAACCCACCTATTTTCTCTCTGTTTTTATTAATGTCAATTATAAATTAAATATTATAATTTATATATATAATATAAATAAAAAGTTCAGTTTAACAGAAAGTAAGATACTTATGTCTCAAGAGAAGTATAAAACGCTTATTATACTTGACATATTTAGGAAACTATCCAATCACGTCATGTGTGAGGTGATTTTTTAAACGTTTAAAGCAAAAAGTTAGGATATTCTGCGAATAGACTGTAAGCTTAGTATTAGTTTATGTATACCATGTTGCTTCCCTGGTCTCTTCCGTTATTAATAATTACGCCAAATTTTCCTGAGCAATTTTGAAAGCCACAGCAATGTTCAATGAATTTTGCCGACTCTAAACTCTGCCCAGTTTTCTGAAGGAAAAGACACGGGAACCCGTGATATTTCACGCTAAATCATTATACTCACATGAGGAGGTCAAACGGGTCACAAACTCAAGCCCAACTTTTGGAACGAGTTAGCAATTCTGAACGACTTTGCTGGCATGTAACTTGTTCGGACCCCGCTACAATCAAGTAGTTCAAGTTTATTTCGCTCAGAAAAAGACGTTACGATGCTATAAGAAGAGAAGACTGCCCCGTGTTTCGAAAACTCTCTTGATGACGGGAGTGAAGATTTGTTTCCAAAGACATCACAATCCACTCAAACGCGTTTGGAAAATAATCCAATAAACATTCGCATGACTAAACCTATATTATCTCTTCCAGTGAGGTTGCGTGGGCCACCTCTTCTGATGATGGCGCTGTTTTCGGACAAACGGAATATAATTTAAACATATATATTTCTTCTTTAATCGTACTTTCCGAACGTTTCTATTCATATACTGAGTGTACCGCAGTTTAATAAAAGTATCTATAAAATATAGTAATTCTCCTAGTCAGTTATTGATCTTGTCTCGCCAAGTTATTGAGAAACCGAAAATTTTTTTAATGTTATGCTTCTCCTGTTTGTGCACACCTATAGAAACTTCTAAATAATTGGAAAGACTATAACCAAACTTATCACATACATAGAGTGCGTACATACATGTTGAATCGAATGCATGTCCTCCATTATTTTCAATACACGACCAGCTTTTTAGATATTATTGCGTCTTTTCCGACACAAGTGTATTATTTCTATTTCAGAAAATTACTCGTTACTCGAAACGATATTACCTCGTAGCCTGTCAAATGTAAATTATGTCGGAGGAGTACTCACAAAAAGAGTAAAAATAACACTCTTTCCTTTTTTTTATATCTCTCAGTAAGCGCGAGTGAAGATAATACATCTGCAGTCGATTTTGAATTATCAGTTTTTCTCTACAATTTCCGTCTAATATTTAGATTTACAACTTCACCCTCGAAGAATTATAGTCGGTGGCTTGGTAAATTTTCCCGAAATTGTTCTACTTTGAATGCCAGTGCTATTTTAACACTTGTCACTGATGGAAAAATCGAGTGAAGCAATTTATTCCCTGCCACCACTAGCTTCATCCATATAGTATGGGGACGACTGAGATTAGAAGCAATAAAACATTCAATAGCGGCAGGGTAGCGCTGCGATTTTTAAAATACACACCAACAAGGGTTAAAATTTTGTGCTTTAGCATTAAAAATACTGTAAAAATAATTTCCAAGATGTCCGACATGAAAATATAGCAGACACTAAGGTTTGTTGGTTTCACAACAGAATATACTAAATTATATAAATAGGCTTAGAAGTATCTAATATTCTATGTAAACCGCAGTAAACATAGGCGTTCAGTCTAGGCGAAATATTTCTTCCTTCTTCTTAGCAACCAAAAAAATAAAAAATTGATAAACGACGTAAAAAATGCAAGACTTTTCAGACAGTCATATTCTTCGAATGGATTAAGTTTCCAGGATTTACGATTGACATGGGTTGTTTACTGAATATTTTGTTATGCGTATCAATTTTGTAATTATTGGCACAAGTGCGACTATTTTAAGTGAACAAAAATACAGTAGGTTTATTTACAAGGTGAAATTTTTTTATCAACGAAAGTCTCTAAATCTATACGAACACAGCTACACTTAGTTACAAAACGTTTCCTGAATTGCCTCGCAATATATCTTGGATAAGAATAAAACATATGTTTTATTCATAAGGTGCGCAGGTGGATCAAAAAGTAATGTTTCCGCTGTATATCAATAGTTGGTCGCATGCTAGGAAAATAATAAATTGTACACGTGTGCACATTGCTCATAATACAGCGTGTTCTACAAAGGACATTAAAGTGAGCAGTCTAATAGTGATACGAATTTTAACGTGGTCTTGCATGAAAATTTACTCTACGATTCTCTTTTTAAAGGGCTGAATACGTTTCTCATCGGATTCCATAGGAAAGTAGTATAGGTTTATCGTGAGCGAGCAATAAATGTGCAACACTATGCTGTTGAAAAAGTTGTATTTGTACAATGGATTATTTGGAAACTGGTTGTTAGAGATAAATTTGTAACACTACAAATTAATTAGAGTGAATTTCACAAAACCTTAGTGTATTATGTATAAAACGAATTTTGGCAACCAAGCGTTTAATACGTAAATTTTATTATAAACACGTAGCTACATAAACAATATTGAATGTTTTTATCAAATAATGTACTGTAAAATATACAATATTTCAGCCGTAGAGATACAAGAAAATCTTTGGCAACTAGTCTCCAAATAGTCGCTTGTAACAAGTACATAAAAACACATATATTATTATTAATTTAAAAAAAAAACGTTTTTCAACAATTCTTATGTTATTACGACTTTCAATTAGTTGAACTGATAGTCTGCGTTTATCGGGTCTTAAAAGTTTCAGTAGTTAATGTATATAATTATAAATGTGTATAAATAAAAAATTGCAATGAGACAAGGAAACTGCGAGTTATAATGAGAAAAACGTGACTTGAACTGTTAAACGTTATACTTAAAACGAGATAAATAATTCGTAAATAAATTATCCTTGGAGGGTCGTCAGTGGCTAAGGTGTCACGTTGACGTAGCAAATCGACTATCTTGGGGATGATTCAAAACCAATCTCCAACCTGAGTAAACTGTTACCAGTAGTTGGAATCATATTGTTCGCAGCCCACCGTAATTCTTAAGTTCCCGTTGTCTTTAGTGTCTGTGGTTAACCGTGCACGTAAAACCAAACCATTAAAACCTAACAAAGACTCGATCTTCGCCTGAAAATTTTTCTGTTCATAGTTATTCAATGTCAGCTATAGAAACTTAAATTTTTCATGCAGGATTCTTTTTGATTTTTAATTAAATTTTAAAAATATAAATATTTTTGCAATTATTATCTTCAATTTGCTTAAATTGGCATAAATAATTAATTAAAATAAGTGAATTTCCACAAACGAGAACTCTGTTTCCTGCTAATTGACTGATTGAATTATAATGAAATAAATTCAATAAGAGACTGAATTGTTTCGAACATTTCACTGTCGAATTAGTACAATTATTACTGATCAATCTGTTTAAAAAATAACAGTTTCATTTTGGAAATTCTCGTTGCGTCGTCAAATGGGAGATACCAGAGGACATCGACAACCTCATTTACTGAAATCACCATGCTTAGCTTTTAAAACACAGAATCAGAACAAAATGTATCTTTGATTGGCGTTTAAACTTAGCAAAGACATTTTGATACGCAGAATATGTATATATTTCAAGAACATGAAGTATTTTCACATCACGAAACTTAATGCTACTTGCATAATATGTTTCTGTATACTATGTAAAGTGCGAAAACCCTTTTACAACAGCAAAGCAAGGGAGTTGGTAATACAAGTGACTATGGAAGTCGGAGTACGCCTTGCATTTTGGTCGGAGTTTCTTTCCTAACCACATTCACAAATTATTTCTGTATAGGTAATAATTTAGTTTTGTGACAAAATAAATGCCCTCGATTTATTTCACATCACAACGCACGTGTTTTCGAATTCTCGTGCTTATTTATTAATCGACTTTAAATAACTAATTTTCAACTGTTCGAATAAGTGAGTTTATTTTAACTGAAGATATCAGTAGTTTTTTTTTTCTGCTGATTCCAAATGGAGCAGTTTCAACTGGCAAACAGTAGATATTTACTGACTCAGATTTAGAGTTCACGTCTCATCTTACCGCAAACATTATCAAGGTTGGCTGGGAAAGACAGGTCCTTTATTCTTGTAGGGTTGCCAGTTAACACAAAGCGTCAATCTTCTTTCATTCCATCGATATTGACTCTGCCTAAAAGTAGAAACAATGTGGTTTTTTTTAATTGTATCATTCATTACTACATTTACAGAGTGACGTCTCTTTATTCCCCTTGTTATGATATTAACCAGCTTATAAACTATTATGTTATTGAAGGATAGGATAAGGTATCAAGATAAGCTAATAAGATAATTGATTTAATCAAAGAGGGACTAAAGCATTTACTGGAGATCTCAACACCACAGACTTTTCACAGAATACAAACAAAGTGGCCAAGGGAAAAGGAGAAGAGTGAAAGTTAATTAGTTAGCGGAAAGGAGCGTTGTTGAGAGAGAACTCCTGAGTCTCGCACCCAGGACTCGTTGCCCCAATGTCGGACGTCGCCGCTCCAGGACCCGCAGCTGACCAACCTGACGACAATCGCCGACTGTGTCGCTCACAGCCCTCGTAGCCAGGTCCACTCTTCGCGCCCCTCCACGTGTGTGTGTTGACGTAATACGTTCTGATTGGCTCCCGTTGTGCGCCGGAGGCGGAATCTGCTCGTAGTTTGATTTAATTACACCGGAATGCCCTTAGGTTAGCTGGAACAGCATTTTCTGTCGCTCTTTTCGCATTTCTCCGATGGTTGATGAATTCCATTTCGGCCCGATGTTATTCTTTGATAGTTTACAAATTCGCCTGTGGCCTCCTTCCCGGCTGTTGTTTAGACAGGTGGTGCGCAACGGGGCCTTGCGTAACACGCTTTTTAGAGAAAACTTAGTTTTCATTATAAATAGACAGGCTTTCAATGGTGTACTGCACCCAATTCTACAAAGTGCAAACTCATTCAACGTGGTACATTCACTACCAAAACTGTAAGGAAAATTACGATTTATGTTGTACATGAAAGAAGAATGCGTATATTTTGTTACACTGTAAAATATTTCGAGATAATTTGCTTATTTTTAATGTTTGAAACATTCAATAAGAAAAGTATATTTTTAATTCAATGTTAAGCGTATTTTATTCCCGATGCTTCAGAAATGTTTTTAATTATTGTTTTATGTACATAGATTTTATTCGCGAATGTAATTATCTTTATACATGAAATGGATGTGCATTTAATCAATTATTAAACATATTTGTAAACATTGTAACTAATTTTTATTACGTAAAACTACAGTAATTATCAGAATGATGTTGCTTAGTGAAACGGGGTTTTTCTTTTGCAAAATGTGCTTTCTGAAACATACGAAATTGAAATACGCATAAATTTTTTATTAAAAATATACTTATTTCAATTGATTTCTAATTTTTTAAATAAGTGAAATGTAGGAAAATATTTTTTAGTCTTCAAAAATATATGCATTCTTACTTTATATGCAACTTAAATCATACTTTCCTGACATTTAAGGTATAGACTACTCGCGGTAAATTGAGCTGTTTTGAAAGCTCTACTCGTATGTAAGTTGTGTTTTCTTCTGCATTATGTAAAATTAACACTCCCATGGGTCTCATCACCTTATGCATGCATAGGTCAAGATAAACTGTGAAATTATTATAAAAGTAGATATTTAACAAATCTTTTAATTTTTACACTTAACAACGAAATAAATAATTTAACTTATAACTAATGCTTACCTAGCACTTTTAATTCGATGTAAAGAAATTAAACTACTTTTCCTCCATCGTTACCAACTTTACTGGGCGCATGTCACTCAGTGCGCCAGTTAAAATATCTGCAGGTAGGAGCAGTGACTGTTTTATAAGGTTGATTTTAAAAGTTCTCACTATATTGTGAACAGCCTTTAGTGTGTACTACCTTTTAATGAGTTATGCGTGTTGTGTTGTACAATCTGGTGCCTTACCCACAAGCTCCACATGACCAATAACATGCAAATTTACAATTTAACCAATTAACTTCCTATAAATCCATATTTCATGTCCAAACTCGAACTTCGTCTTCTTACCGGAAAACAGAACAGGCGATATATGAATACTAATTACAGCAGTTTGATTAACAACACCTTCATGTACTGTAACTGTCTTCCAACAAATTATATCACGTGGATCAATCTCAGCATTATGACGCTTACGGAAAAAAACAGAACTCAAAAAGTCCACTTCCTGCTTTGGCATTTATACCTTGCAAACTGAACCTGTGCATATAAGTCAAAATAATATAACTCTCTTCTACACTGACGACCTTACGACACCAGGTATCGTCATCCTTATCAACATCATAGTTCACACTTACACGATTCACTTTACGTGGATAACTATGTTTCTCCCTTAAGCCGCCATAACTCGAAACCTTCATTATTGAATTTCTTGGTCGTGTAAAGTCACTGCTGGCCAGCTTCAGCGTAGTTGTAGACAGGGGCCTTAAATCCCCTGATTTGGGCTGGCGTATTGCCTGCATGGCAGGGGCTACCGTGAGCCGGGGTTTGTAAGAGCTCGTGTTGGACGGACCTGGCACGTCACTCAGGACTCGACACGCCGCTGTGAAAACCCCCACGCCCACCACTTCTGCTTTTTTTTTCTCTCAAAGATACGACACGCAATTTCGTGTTGGCAGCTCCTAACGTAGAACCTACTGCACTCGTTGGTTGAACGGTAGGTTTCGTACGGTATTTTCAGGTGAATTAATAAAAATTGTTCCTAACGTTTGACTTTGTATTGCGGATATAATATTTAATTTTATGGCCGCCGAGGTTTGTATTTATTCTTATGTACACATTGCTTTAATTAATTATTTGCATGTCAGTAACACGTCTGCGTTCCTATCCATTCCACGGTTGTATTTGTATGGCGTATGAATAACGTGACCAGGCCTAGGACAATGTTAAATTTAAAAAATAACACAAGGATACAAGTTTATAAGGTACGTAAATCCTAATTAAGCACTCAAAAGTGCTTATAAATAGTCGATGGTAAACTCAGCACTTCCTGAAGCCCTGCTAAAGATCTGCTTGTATGCACATTGTGTGTTCCTCCACTAACTGTAAAATTAACATTGTCATAGGCCCGATCACTTTATTCGCCCGTCGGTCAAGTGAAACTGTGAAATTATTAGAAAAATAAATATTTTAAAATTTGCTTATTCACGTAATTGCATGCATTAAAAAAGACAAGGCTAAAGAGATGGAAGGGATTGAGTGAAGGGATTTGGGCGACTCTTAACAGCGTGGTCTTGAGAGAAAACAAAATAAATAACTTCAGTGATCACAAATGTTTACCTTACATTTCTAATTAAACTTTAAGATACGGGACTACTTTCCCTCCGTCGTCATCAACATTACTGAGCGCGTGCCACGTGGTGCACGCGTTTCAAAGTTGATTTCAAAAGTGATCACT
This sequence comes from Clitarchus hookeri, assembly GCA_002778355.1. Classification (NCBI taxonomy): domain Eukaryota; kingdom Metazoa; phylum Arthropoda; class Insecta; order Phasmatodea; family Phasmatidae; genus Clitarchus; species Clitarchus hookeri. Next base: position 131,171 of record NQII01001858.1, read on the forward strand.
TCACCATGAAGAGACTTCAGTTGTTTGTTGTTTGTTTTTCATTCTGGTTTTATTGAGTAGTTTCTCTTGTAATGTCTGACTATATTCCAGTTTCGAATTGTATGTTGCTTGCATGTTTGTCGTGTTGTGTCGTTTTTATTATGACATTTGAGAACAGTCCTTCCTGGGGGTAGTTAAATGCATGTTATACATTTCGAGAACAGTTAACTCTGCGTCGTTCATATTCCAATTTTATGATCTGGTGTCTGATATTTTCCTTCATATAGAAGGTTGTCCGCGGCTATAACACAGTGTTGCAATGGGGTATGTCAATAATAATAATATAAGTTAATCGCTTACCCAATTGCAAGTGAGTGAAGAGATTTCGGCGGCTTTTAACATCAAGGTCTTGAGAGCCGATAAGAGCGAAGCGAGGTGAGTATGTAGCAGAGCTGGAATGAAAGGGCGGGGGAAACGGGAGATCCCCGAGTAAACCCGCCGACCAGCGGCATCGTCCGTAACGATTCTCACATGATAAAATCCGGGAGCGACCCCACCGGGAATCAAACCCGGTTCGCCAATGTGAGAGGCAAGTAGCGTAACTGCTACACCACTGCAGCGCTCCCATTGTAAGAATCATTAAAATATTACTGTAAAATACTGCCAAAATATTCGGTTCTTTGCTGCATCCCGACGGCCGAACGCGATGTGATTCAGTTCTTTAGAAAGGACGCCTTGATGACGAGTCAACTACTCGCATTGGATAACCTAACGCGAAAGCACATNAAGCGAGGTGAGTATGTAGCAGAGCTGGAATGAAAGGGCGGGAGAAACGGGAGATCCCCGAGTAAACCCGCCGACCAGCGGCATCGTCCGTAACGATTCTCACATGATAAAATCCGGGAGCGACCCCACCGGGAATCGAACCCGGTTCGCCAATGTGAGAGGCGAGTAGCGTAACTGCTACACCACTGCAGCGCTCCCATTGTAAGAATCATTAAAATATTACTGTAAAATACTGCCAAAATATTCGGTTCTTTGCTGCATCCCGACGGCCGAACGCGATGTGATTCAGTTCTTTAGAAAGGACTCCTTGATGACGAGTCAACTACTCGCATTGGATAACCTAACGCGAAAGCACATGAGTTCGCCTTTGCACCTACATGATTGCGATTCAAGTTCATTCGTTGAGAGCTAGGGGTGTGCATCAAGTGTGAAGTACAGTCACATTTAAAATAAGCTTACAGAAATGTAGACTCAGAAGTAAATAAAAATATATATTGTTTTGAAATCGACCTCCAGCCAGAACACAACCCGGCACTTGTTCTTTTTTTCACTGAAATAATAAGTGGTAAGCTGTTAACGCGCACGAGAAATTACTGCTACGGGACGGAAAATAAAGGCCTATGATACATGTAAAATTTATTTTCATACTTTGTCAAACTGCAATTTTTTTACAGAAGTGCCGCCAGTTCTTATTTATACGAAACGAATTTGGTATTAAATCTTAATTTAGTTAGAATTTCAATACAACTTATATTCAAGTTTGTATTTATTTTGGCTAATGTGGGTAGAATAGAGAATTTAATAAGAATGGCTGAAAATTATGTTGAAATTAAATTTATTATTTTCATATCAAGTCATGAATGAACGCAGACAGGGCGTTTTGAGCAGCCTTAAACACGTGAAAGCCGGGGCTCGACCAACAGGAGTTAGATCACAAAAGTGTTAGTAGTCGAACCAGGGAGTGGAGTCCATATTCACTGTGTTGTGATACTAAATATTGTTTGAGAGCTATTTGTGTAACTGGGAAACTGTTTGGAATATCAGTATAATGCCATGCTAACATTTGCGTACGAATTTCAAGATGTTGGAATAAACGGTGTCCCCAGCATTGAAGAAGATTCACTGTTGCGTGCGATGTTATAGTATATTCGCGGTATCTTCACATTTTTAAAATCAAAACTTTAAAAATTCACCCCGTGTATGGCGTGTTTGATTGTCTCCTAAATGTCTCCTGTGTCACAATCGTTTTATACTTGTGGTAACATTTGTTTAAATTGAATTTTAACTTTCAATTTATCTAGATATTATAATATTTAATTTATAATTAATTTGAATAAAATGTATAGAACATAGGTGTGTTGGTAACGTATAGTAAAAANAGATATTATAATATTTAATTTATAATTAATTTGAATAAAATATATAGAACATAGGTGTGTTGGTAATGTATAGTTAAAAAAATAACTCTCATGCATAATATTATTAATGCGAGTGCTCATAAATGCGGAGCGTTGTCGCTTTGGTGAAATTTTCGAGATTTAGTTAAGCTTGGTTTGCATGTGGTGGAGGAATATTGTAAAAGTAGACCCAAGGCGGGGCTTCAGAAATGTTGGAAGTAACCACGAATAAACTATAGCTGATGATTGGCCAGCCTTGTTTGACCCGCGTTTTAGATCGCAGGCGGCATAATCTGCCGGCGTAGTAACAACCGGAGTATTGGGAGCCACACGGACAAGTTGAGATTGACGCGGGATCGCCGTAAGAAGACGCCAGTCCCGTGAAAAGCCGATATGGTGGGGTCCTTCCACGCTACTTGCGGTACCGTGATAGTGCACTTGAGAGGCGTTATTTTACGTATTTCATCGTAGTCGCAGTCATTCGGCGAGAGCTGCGAAACATTCGTAACTTTGAGTTGCGCAAGTGGCAATCGCCAGCCTTGCTGTAGTTTTACGGGCCAACTTAAAATTAACCTGTGCGTGTTATTATTTCTAATCCCACGCGTGATTTTTACCTGGTAAATTGGTTCAGTAAGGCAATGAGGTCAAGTGTTTGACCATANAATTTTATGATCTGGTGTCTGATATTTTCCTTCATATAGAAGGTTGTCCGCGGCTATAACACAGTGTTGCAATGGAGTATGTCAATAATAATAATATAAGTTAATCGCTTACCCAATTGCAAGTGAGTGAGTGAATGCAGAGATTTCGGCGGCTTTTAACATCAAGGTCTTGAGAGCCGATAAGAGCGAAGCGAGGTGAGTATGTAGCAGAGCTNAGAGATTTCGGCGGCTTTTAACATCAAGGTCTTGAGAGCCGATAAGAGCGAAGCGAGGTGAGTATGTAGCAGAGCTGGAATGAAAGGGCGGGAGAAACGGGAGATCCCCGAGTAAACCCGCCGACCAGCGGCATCGTCCGTAACGATTCTCACATGATAAAATCCGGGAGCGACCCCACCGGGAATCGAACCCGGTTCGCCAATGTGAGAGGCGAGTAGCGTAACTGCTACACCACTGCAGCGCTCCCATTGTAAGAATCATTAAAATATTACTGTAAAATACTGCCAAAATATTCGGTTCTTTGCTGCATCCCGACGGCCGAACGCGATGTGATTCAGTTCTTTAGAAAGGACTCCTTGATGACGAGTCAACTACTCGCATTGGATAACCTAACGCGAAAGCACATGAGTTCGCCTTTGCACCTACATGATTGCGATTCAAGTTCATTCGTTGAGAGCTAGGGGTGTGCATCAAGTGTGAAGTACAGTCACATTTAAAATAAGCTTACAGAAATGTAGACTCAGAAGTAAATAAAAATATATATTGTTTTGAAATCGACCTCCAGCCAGAACACAACCCGGCACTTGTTCTTTTTTTCACTGAAATAATAAGTGGTAAGCTGTTAACGCGCACGAGAAATTACTGCTACGGGACGGAAAATAAAGGCCTATGATACATGTAAAATTTATTTTCATACTTTGTCAAACTGCAATTTTTTTACAGAAGTGCCGCCAGTTCTTATTTATACGAAACGAATTTGGTATTAAATCTTAATTTAGTTAGAATTTCAATACAACTTATATTCAAGTTTGTATTTATTTTGGCTAATGTGGGTAGAATAGCGAATTTAATAAGAATGGCTGAAAATTATGTTGAAATTAAATTTATTATTTTCATATCAAGTCATGAATGAACGCAGACAGGGCGTTTTGAGCAGNTGAAAATTATGTTGAAATTAAATTTATTATTTTCATATCAAGTCATGAATGAACGCAGACAGGGCGTTTTGAGCAAACCCTCTTCCCAGGCCAGTCCAGAGCAGCCTTAAACACGTGAAAGCCGGGGCTTGACCAACAGGAGTTAGATCACAAAAGTGTTAGTAGTCGAACCAGGGAGTGGAGTCCATATTCACTGTGTTGTGATACTAAATATTGTTTGAGAGCTATTTGTGTAACTGGGAAACTGTTTGGAATATCAGTATAATGCCATGCTAACATTTTTGTACGAATTTCAAGATGTTGGAATAAACGGTGTCCCCAGCATTGAAGAAGATTCACTGTTGCGTGCGATGTAATAGTATATTCGCGGTATCTTCACATTTTAAAAATCAAAACTTTAAAAATTCACCCCGTGTATGGCGTGTTTGATTGTCTCCTAAATGTCTCCTGTGTCACAATCGTTTTATACTTGTGGTAACATTTGTTTAAATTGAATTTTAACTTTCAATTTATCTAGATATTATAATATTTAATTTATAATTAATTTGAATAAAATATATAGAACATAGGTGTGTTGGTAATGTATAGTTAAAAAAATAACTCTCATGCATAATATTATTAATGCGAGTGCTCATAAATGCGGAGCGTTGTCGCTTTGGTGAAATTTTCGAGATTTAGTTAAGCTTGGTTTGCATGTGGTGGAGGAATATTGTAAAAGTAGACCCAAGGCGGGGCTTCAGAAATGTTGGAAGTAACAATGAATAAACTATAGCTGATGATTGGCCAGCCTTGTTTGACCCGCGTTTTAGATCGCAGGCGGCATAATCTTCCGGCGTAGTAACAACCGGAGTATTGGGAGCCACACGGACAAGTTGAGATTGACGCGGGATCGCCGTAAGAAGACGCCAGTCCCGTGAAAAGCCGATATGGTGGGGTCCTTCCACGCTACTTGCGGTACCGTGAAAGTGTACTTGAGAGGCGTTATTTTACGTATTTCATCGTAGTCGCAGTCATTCGGCGAGAGCTGCGAAACATTCGTAACTTTGAGTTGCGCAAGTGGCAATCGCCAGCCTTGCTGTAGTTTTACGGGCCAACTTAAAATTAACCTGTGCGTGTTGTTATTTCTAATCCCACGCGTGATTTTTACCTGGTAAATTGGTTCAGTAAGGCAATGAGGTCAAGTGTTTGACCATANTTATTTCTAATCCCACGCGTGATTTTTACCTGGTAAATTGGTTCAGTAAGGCAATGAGGTCAAGTGTTTGACCATAAAGGCAATATTTTTTAATGCTATACGTCACAGAGATTTATTTAGACAGTTTATTTTATTTGTATTTAATTATTAAACTAAATTAATAGCGAAAAGAATGTTGCAACCTGGTACAGGCGGTTCGTGGTTATTTGAGTACTTTCGAAATAATCCTTCAAAAATTGTCACTGCCCTAATTTGCGTATATTTTAAAAGGGAAACACCGACTGACATGCGCCCGGTAAAGTTGGTAACGATGGGAGGAAAGTAATTCAATGTCTAAACGTTGAATTAAAAACTTTAAGTAATCATTTTTTAATTCTGAAATTGTTTTTTTTTGCTTTCGGTTTATTTTAATGCACATTAGTGAAAGGGTTTGCTAATTTATAAATATTTCACTTTTATAATAATTTTAGAGTTTCATTTGACCAACGCATGGATAAACTGATCGGGCCAATGGCAAAGATAATTTTACATATGGTGTAAGAATACACTTTGAGCGTTACAAGTAGATCTTAAGTAAGGCTTTCAAAAGTAATCACTTTACCTTTAACAGCCTTTACGTTTTACTCATTACACTTTTTTCNAGATCTTAAGTAAGGCTTTCAAAAGTAATCACTTTACCTTTAACAGCCTTTACGTTTTACTCATTACACTTTTTTCCAAAAGGGAATCATGTAAAGTTACTATTGTTAAATTTTCTAGTTCCTTCTTGTTATAGGGATCAAATAANTTTTTTCCAAAAGGGAATCATGTAAAGTTACTATTGTTAAATTTTCTAGTTCCTTCTTGTTATAGGGATCAAATAAAATAACTTTGAATTTATTATGTTTTAGGAAAGGTACGAGCTAGACAAGAGTTCAATTAGCTGTTTCTAAAAACGAAAATAATATTAAAATGAATCCGCGAGTTTTGCGTGCGTATTTTTAATAATGTTGAATGTCATAATTCATTTTTTTAAATTTAATACATATATATATGAAATGGGGAACTCCAATAAAATTCGTGTGAGACTGTTTGAGAATGATTTTAACACTGAAGGTGAAAAGGCAGTTAACAGGTGAAGAAAGGGAACAAATAAATTAGCGTAAAATGTGAAATGCAACTTGAAAGTGTTAACGAGTAGCATAGAAGCTTTTTACTGACTTTCAACCTGAGAATACACGAGAAGGGCAAAAGGAAAATTTAATTTACCTAAAAGAAATAATACAATTATTTTCTGTCGAAACTGTTATATGAACCATATAATGTAGAAAATGAGTTAGATAGAGACCAACTGTGAATGAGAAAGTTAACCCGGAAGTAGAATACGATTTTGAAAACTTGATGTTTCGGAAATTCATAAAAATTACAAAGATTTACTAAGAGACTAGAAATGTCAAAGAAAAGTCTTGTCCCAGTAGCGTTTTGCGTAAGACGACAAACACGATTGGTATGGAAATATTCAAGAGAATTAAGTTTATAGGCTTGTAGTCACTGTAAGAAACAGACCAACTTTTACAAATCAGTAGGTGCAACATACTGAAATATTAATTTTCTTATATGTAAATAATTTTGCGCTATTACTCGCCACTTCACTGAAAGTCTTCGAAACACTGCTGGAGCATGACAAAGTAGCCACATAATAGCAATGAGCAGCTTTTGTGTAGAACAGCCAGTTATTGCCATTGCGTTTCAAGTTAATGGACGCTCCTCGCAAAAGGTAAATTTTTTAATGATAATTTACTTCTGACTGTTTATCGTTTCATTACGTTGTAAAGTAAATATTACTTTTGGAGGAGCAGTGCGAGGAAGGGAAATAATGAGTGACGTAGCACATGCTTATTTTCGCGAACCTTCTTTTGAACAAGCGACGAACGGATACCCAAACGTGCAATGTGCAATGGAAACAGTTTTTATTGGTGTGCGGCATCTACTCCCTTAGTTTGTAACACAATGTGTCCTTTACGTCACGTAGGCAGCAGACGCTCAGTTAATCAACGTTCTCTTAACCGACGCGCTCTCTCTCTCTTCCTCTCTTTCTATCTCTCTTATTCGGCGGTCTCTGAAATAAGAGGAGAAGGGAAAATATAGAATACAAAGAGGAGGGAGTTAAAGAGTCCTTAGTACGATGGTGGAACAGAAATGGGCCTGCACGCCCGAATATGAGGAAATGAGTACATTAATGAAAGTCTGGATGAAAATAGAAAATACTGAACCATAGAATAGGAGGAGTACTCAAAAATTTAGACATGAAGGGAATATTTCATCTCCTAAAATGTTTGTCTTGTTACTTTTTAGTGAAGAAATAACGTAATGTATGTTGGTAAATTAAATTTAAAATATAAAATACGCAGCTACAGATTACTGTTTCTCTACAAAATTGCACCAAGTTGCCCCTGCAGTACCGAAGTAAACCCGACTATAAAGAAACCGAATTACTACTTAGAAAATTCACAAAACTATCTCGGTCCAAACCATACGAATTTTGCCGGAAGTGAAAGTGAAATAAACACAAATTTATATTTCGCCCATTTTCCAAATCTGCAATTCCTAGCCGCATCACTACTAGTGGCAACCAAGAATTGCAAGAGTCGAACACTAGTGTGAGTGAGCGAGTGAAGAGATTTGGGTAGCTCTGAACATCGAGGTCTTGAGAGCCGACGAGGGTGAAGTGACGTGAGTAAGAAGCAGCTCCGGAATGGAAGGGCGAGGGAAACGGGAGATCCCCGAGGAATCCCGTCGACCGGAGGCATCATCCGGCACGATTCCCAATTGAGAAAACCCGGAATGAGCCGGCCGGGGGTTGAACCCTGTTCGCTTTGGTGGTAGGCGAGCAGGCTAACCGCTCAGCCACCATGCCTCCTCGAACACCTGCGTTTCGAACAGCTTAGCCAACGACGGTCCTCTAACGTGTTTTGAGAAAGTGTTCTCTAGAAGTCCAGCATACATTTTTTATCTGCAATCTCTCACGCCTTTATGGGCAGACCAGTGACAGTAACGGTGAGAACTCGCACTCGAAGATGGTGTTAAAGTGCTTTATGAAGCCTCCTAAAAAGAAGTCTGCTCGGAGGCAGTTGTGGAAGTTTATTCGCGTTTTAGGTCGCCTTCAAACGCTACGCGGTTAAGCACGTCACGTATCTCATGCTCTTTCACGACACTGTGCGGCTATCGCGAAACCTTTATTGTTCTATACCGTATACCATTTCGTGTTAACCGAGACGTGCGGCTAGCTACCTTGGTTTAGTTCCTAGCAGTGAACAAAATTATGCACTCTCTAGATTACGTTCTTTCAGTACTGCATTATACAGGTACTAGAGCAATCAGTTAGAATTCACTTAACTCAGCACTTACAGTTAGCAATAATTGTAGACTCGCGATAAGTAACTTTGTGGTAGAACGAATGTTGCACTAAATAATTGACGTTGATTGTTTTAAGTTCACAAATACTTTACAATCATTCCAGCCGTTTTATCATGTTTTGTAAATTTATGTTGTTTTGCGTTTGCGCCAACTTCTTTAAACTGAAGCAGGTTTTTTTAAAGCTGGCTAGTATGTACAGCTGATGATGCCAAAACATCAAAATTAAAGAGCAAGATTTTTTTTTTCTGTATAAATCGCATGATAGAAATGTGTGAACTAGACACACTTCCCACGCGAAATTCTCACACAGTTGTTTCACAGCAACATTTATGGATTTAATTGAAGTGTTACAATGTTCAAGTGGATTTAGATTCAGAAGGCATCACTTAATTCATATATACCCACACCATAATAATAGCCATAATATTGAATAAATTAAATTACAGAATTTATATAATGCCGTTTATTTAATCCTTATCTACGAAAATTAAACACCAATTTACTTGTACAGTGAAAATATACAGAATGGCAATAACAATAAAATAAAATAACTTTACATTATTTACTTAAAGTCTACTGCCAAACATACTATCAAATTATCAAATGTTGGTAATTTGAAAATTTTTAGTTTTGTGATTAAATGCGATATTTGTGAAATATTAAGCACAGTCGCAGTGTTGATTTGGACCACCACAGAAATTGATTAGCTTCTTACAACCAACATTAACACATTTCGTGTTAAATTCCTACTCTGTTTATACAAAAGTTCAGAACACTGATTGGGATTTTCCAATTACAATCACTTTCACTTTACACATTTTTAACAGAAATTATTTCTACGCAATTTCATACATTATCGATTTTCATGATTAACATTATTATCCCGTTAATTCTTTACTTTTTGTAAACAAATTTCCTTACACATTCCATAGAATAATATGTAATTTTTTTAGTTTTTCAACAAAGTAATTAATTCACTTGAATTAACAGATTTTATTGGATTAAAAACGGCATATTAACGTCCCCCTGTGTTATACCGCAATACTTATCAGGGATTTGCTTATAGACTAACTTATGACTATAGACATGAATAATTCGCCAATTCATTCCCGGTCAAGCTAGCATACTAAAACTTTTTCGTTCCCGTTACTCTTCCAATTGGTCCACGCGTTATTTGACAACTCCTTAAGAATCCAGAGCCAATAAGAAACACGTAACAAAATGCAGGCCCAGTCATCGCCTTCCGCTGTGACCGCAAACAACCAATGAGGATTGTTTATCTGCGTTATTGTACACAGAACTGTAGAGTCTACCCTATCGGTTATTGAACTCGCGAATTTTTCCTGTCTCTACTTATAACCGAACTTAAACTAAGGCCCATGCCTTACCTAGGATTCGAACCCAGAACCTACCACACCCCAGACCAGAGGTGCACACAGAAAAAAAAGCATTATAGTTACAGATTTTGTGATATCGCCCCTATTCAACACACACCCGGCAAGTCGAATTACATATCTTAAGAGAAATTCTGCGATAGAAGTGGTATATGATATTGCTTTACTCGCAGAATATCGCGATTGCACGAATGCGTGTATTCGTAGACCAGAAAACTATATTTACTAAATAAAAGTAAAGTGTATCACTGCGTATGCCTGACCCATATAACACCTACCTACAGTGTGACTATTGCAAAACAAAAAATACTCTTTATCATTTTAAGGTTAAGTGGCCGCGGTGGTGTAGTGGTCAGACTACTCGCCTCTCACCTAAGCGAACCGGGTTCTGTTCCGGACGGAGTCGCTCCCGGACTTTCGCATGTAGGCATTGTGCCAGACGGTGACGGTGGTCGGCGGGTTTTCTCGGAGATCTTCCGTTTTCCCCGTCCTTGCATGCTCCATACTCACCTCACTGACTTCGCTGTCTTCGGTTCTCAAGACTTCAATGTTAAGAGCCAACCTAACTCTCTCCACGGCACTTAATTTTAGAGTTACGTGGTTCAAAGGCAAACAGAAGTTTTATCGGGCAAGAAAGACCACAGTAATGTTGAGGGTGGCATAAGGGCAACATCGAGAAGAAATTTTCGGAAATGTGTCAAATGAATTTCTGAAGTGCTACAATAACGGCATATTTCATAAACATTTCTGGCCACAAGTGCCTAAGTTGGTAAGTATTTCATGCAGGTAGTGGTAAAATTTTAAAATGTATATTTGTACGTTTTTTCAGCGTTGACGTATGGTCGGTCAGTATGGATGACAATCGGTATTTTGAGCCACTGCCTTATTCAAGTAATAGGCCTGNAGCGTTGACGTATGGTCGGTCAGTATGGATGACAATCGGTATTTTGAGCCACTGCCTTATTCAAGTAATAGGCCTGAATTTCAGGCCAGCCAAAGAATGGATGAATAGAAAGGTGAAACGGTAGCTTTAACTGGGCTATAAACAAGATCACTATTTATCAATGGCGCAAGAAAAGAGAATAGAAAGTACTTAACGAAGTAGCTTCATGAAATATGTTTTACATATGAAACCGCTCGACTAGTTGAACATCAACTGGATGGAATGACACGTAAAATGATAAAAAGAAGCAGGTACAACAAAAAAAGTCATAAGCGTTAATTANACATCAACTGGATGGAATGACACGTAAAATGATAAAAAGAAGCAGGTACAACAAAAAAAGTCATAAGCGTTAATTACGATGCATAATTTGGCTAATACAACTATTCATTTTATGGGATAACTTTATGAAAATTGGTTCTCACACGAAACAACGGTAAACCACTATTTACATAGAAATTGTCATGAAAATGTTTCCGTGTGCAATTATTTACACAGTCAATGAAATAAAGAAAATTAAAGAAGAGGGCAAAATTACTGGTAACCAAACTGTGGCGAACGAACTGGGGCGTTAATATTGTTCCAACTTTCTCTAGTGAATATTATCATTAATTTCTGCTCTTCTAATTTGGTAAGCTGCAGTGTATGTTAGGGAATGAGCTCTCCGCCTTATGAGTTTAAAAAGCATTCGTCAACGTTGTTTACTAAGCAATGATAATAAGAAACAAAACTCTTCCACTATGCTGTTCAAACACAAATAACCCACGTGATATTTGACCACGTGAAGAAAATTTGAAATGAATTAGGAAAGAACTCTCATATGGCTCTTAATTCTGTCATAATTTAGCAAACTTTCAGATTGAGCGCTGGTATCAAAGAAATTGTTACACAAATGCTAATCACTTGTACACAGCACATAAATATTTATAAAAAATGTTCTTTTGTGTTTTAAGAAAACATTTTAATAACTTTTTACGTAAAATAATGGAACTTTCAATAATACTATATAAATCTTACCATAAAATTTTCGAGCTCTATGAATTTGGTGTCTCAGAAACGAAAATACTATGGTAGTAATAATCAACTAACTTTCTTGGATTTTACCTGTGGTTTTTAAATCTATTCTTGGTGTTTTGAAAAGTACATAGGCCTAACAGTCAAAATTAACTTTAGTTTCATGGTGTACACACAAGCCATCCTTCGGGAAAGTCGAATGTCTCATATGTAAGAGGCGCCCACTTACGTAAAGAAGAAACTTCTCCTTGTCTTATGTGGTGTTATCAGTATTTTATCTAATTTTACAATATTTGTTCACTTTTTTTTTTGTAATATTAGAAACGCGGAAGATACAACAAGTAATTTTTAATGATTGGTAATGATTTTATGACAATATTCAGCTCCATTCACAAAAGTAATTGCCTACTTTTGTATTTTAATACCACGCTAGATATAAAATTTTTCAAAGGAAAATATTTATACTATTTGTAATATAGTTTTCCCAGAGCAGCAAAGTTTCTGAGAAAGACATTTTTTTGCAAAAGAAGTACAAAGCACGCATTATTTTCTTTTGTACCTTCTTCCATGAAACATATTTCTATATGAATGACTGTACTCGAAAAACACAGAAGTTTCGCCTCACAAGCTTATAATATACAAGCACTTTATTTGTGCTTAGGGATAGCTATATCATTTGCGCTTCAAATGGTTGTTGAATACATCAAAAGCTAATCAAGAAATAAAATAAAGCCAAAAATTGCTTCAAGCTATTCCTTGATCGTAAAATCATCTTTCTAAACTTAGCATGAAACAGAATAATGCCATCAATTCCATTTCTGGATATACTACCAGTGCAAAATTTTCCTCCTAGTTTTCAAAACAGTGCGTTCTTTCTATGTCACTTTCTCAAAAAATACATTCAGTTCAGCCTGCGTTGTCTGTTTTCTGCACCGTCCCTTTTAAATGGTGTCCATATTGTCTTACATTATTATTCTCTGTAACGGTAAATAATCTGACTTAAGGTAATGTGAACTACAGTAATTTTCTAAGAAATTGTGTTAACATCTCATCTAATATTGCAGATTAATTCTGATTCAATGTATGCATATAATCAACGAGTATTATAACATTTTATGCTTTTCGTATACTCAAACGGGAGAAATTTTTAAAATTATTTGTGTAATAATTATCTAGCACATAAAATATGTACAAGTTTGCATTTTTTACTGTTCGGAATTAAAAATTTAAATACTTAACTCCTGGAGATTTGTAAATAACGCCCTTATGTTTAATAAAATTATTTAAGTGTTAATATTACATTGGATAATTGAAAAACCAATTATTAAAATATCGAATAACTCAAAGTCAATCAATACGTGCGATTTATTTGGGACTATTGAATTTACTCAAGCGTTAGCCATAAAATACAACGTCTAAAGAAAGGCACATACTGCAATAATAAATCGTACAAAACTACTGAAAAAGAAACATGATAGCCCTTCAGGGATTCTAATACTGAAATAAAAGTGCACGCGTTGAAAATGCGCACTTCACATTGAGCTAAATAACACCTTCTGCAAAGCAAGCAGAAAACGCTGAGGAATATACTGCCAGGGCGATAGATATTTTATAAGTTTTGTTCATTGTCTTATGATGACTATTTTGTTTGCTTGGAGATTTTCAGGTTATTTATATCTGCGTTAATTTTTATTTGGCAAGCCAATACATTTTACAGACTTCATTATCTCATATATGTATATATATACAGTGCATCAAGAATGCATCACCAAGGGCTATATCGTCAATAGTGCGTTCTACAGCCATGTTTTAAAGCATCTGAGAGGAACATTCGGTGAAAGCATCCGGATTTGCGAGGCGCAGAAAACTGGATCCACCACAACGACAAATTCACCCTGTCATCAAGATCTCCTCACTCGTTAGTTTATCGCCGGAAACAACATCGTAGTACTTCCGTGCCCACCCTACTGCCTATATTTGGCTCCCGTGGACTTTGCCCTCTTCCCGATGACTAAAATTTCCATCTCGGAAGCCGCCGTTTTGACACCACTGCGGAGATCCAGAGCGAATCGCAGAGTTGCTTGACCCTAGGAAGACTTCCATGACACATTCCAGAAGTGGCAGGAACGCTGGGAGCGCCGTATTGCTGTGCGAGGGAATTATTTTTGAAGGCGATAGCGTGTAAAGGCAAATTAAAAAAAAATTACTTTATTAAAAACAAAGCTAGTCTCGAAACGTTTTTATACCACGTCGTATTGTAATCAGTATTTTACGTAATACAGAAAAAAAAAATTCCGGAGGATTAAGATTAACAGCGATTATATTATAATTATTATTACGCTTATTATTATTATTATAGTCACGTGCGTCCGTCGCCGTATATGCGAATAACTGTGCGTCGTAAAACCACATCAAGTACGTATATCGTCTTTAATCTGGCTGAAGAACAAATCAGCCGTCACTGGCCATTATTTCCAGAAATTGATGCACGTAATACGGTTGTCATAAATTCAGGCCTGGTCGTCTGCGCGCGACAAAGGGCCGGCGCAGCAGTTGTTTGTTAATGAAAACGGAAGTTTGTTTTGAGGGACGGAGCGTGGAGAATCTAATCATACCCCTGCGAGTGTAATTATGTTCGGGGGCCAATTTTTGCGGGTCTCTAAAGGGTTTGGTTNGGGGCAGGGTTTAGGAGTACACTTGACCAGCGAGGCGTGGTTGGACCGGTTCGAATAAAAGTTTCGAGTGCGGGCGGAGGGGGTGGGGGGGCTCATCACACGTCGCGAACCGTCAAACTGAAATGAATAAATGACTGCAGCCGAGTTCAGTCCGTCCACTTCTCGCGTACGTGAATACCGAGCTGTTGGTGTATACATGTCACTCGATGATTACTGAACGCCTCGGAAATTCATTTTATTGGTTGGAAAAATGCGAGAATGCTTGCAAACTGCCCTTTTTTTTCTAATTGATTCCTGTTTTGTTGTGGGCCGCTGAACTCTGCGGCATAAATGGTTCCACGCTAGGGCTTACGAGTTTAGATGTATCGTGCCATAAACCAAGAAAAAAAAAATTGTTATGTGTGTATCTTTTACAAATAATTTAGTGCTAGTGTGTTAAAAACACCACACTGAGCTTAGCCAAAAATCATAAAAGCGAAAGCGTTTGTTATAAATATTCCATTACTTTACATTTAATGAGTTTTTAACTTTTTTGCGTAGGTAGCTTTACTCAGGATTTGGAAACTCCGTCACCTAGTTTTCTATATGTTAATGTCTTGAAGGTTTCAAAAAGTACTAATAAGATGACACCAAAACAAAATTGCTAATATTAATGTACCAATATTAATTATTATCGTACAGACAGCTGACTGGTATCATACATTCGATAGTCATACTTTTAATATATCAGAAATTTTAATCCTTTTTAGCCTACTTTCCGAAAGAAAGAAAGGCTTATGAGATCACTTTCTTGTGTGTGTGTGTGTGTGTGTGTGTGTGTGCGCGCGCACGCGTGACTGTGTGTGGCCCCCTACCCCCTTTTTAAATTTTTGAACGCTTCAACAGAAGTTTACCAAACTCGGTACACATATAGTACTAAGTAAGGACCCCTGACTTTTATAGTTTTCGACCACGCTGGGCTCTTACGTTCAAAATTGCGGCCATTTTAAAATTTAGGGTGATATGTCGGAAACCATTCAACCTATTTTAACCAAATGTTGTATGCTGAAAGAGCAAGTTGTTAGCATTAAATTCAGAGGTGAATATTGTTGTTGGTCCTCCATTTTGTAAGACAGTGCCACATGAAAAAATTAAGCTTCTATATTATATTTTGAAACCTACTCAACCAATTTTTGCAAAATTTGGCGCGTTTGAAATACTATGATGAGCCAGGTAAATATAAGTAATAACAATTTGTTAGGCACTTATTTCCAAAATGGGAGCCGGACAAATATTTTAGGTTTATTTCGTATAACTACAATACAATTGGCCAATTTGAACCTAATTTTTTACACGGATAGTTTCTATTACAAGCATCAAATAAGCCAAAAAACAACAACCTTTGTATGCCTTTTTGTAAGATAGCGCTATATGAATTAATCAAGTGTTTGTGTAATTTCGCGAGAAACTATTGACAGATTACTACCAAATGTGGCAATCAACTAGTACTGCCGCAGTTGATATGTAAAAATATGTATGTTTCAAGAATGTCATACAGTTATTTTCAAAATGGCGGAAATCTATATATTTTAGCATAGTACGCTATATCTTCGAAACCATTTAATCAGTCAAAACTTAACTTTGTATGTTGGGAGTATATATAACAAACATCAAATGTGTCTAGATGGAGCCTCTTTGGTTATCCATTTTTTAAGATAGTGCCACACAAATATATAAAGTTTTTGACATATCTCGGGAAACCATTGGCCAATTCCTGCCAAATATGGCAAACAAGTAGTACTGCGGTAGGTAATGTTGGAAGTGTATAGATAGGTCTTCTGGGGTAGGATCTAGGATCCGTTCACCATTTTGGTTTGTGGGGGTGGCGGACTGCTGCCTACGACGGCTATGTCATTGACAAAATTACCTGTTTCACGCCAAAAATTACTCCCGAAAGTAATTATTTGACCAAAAAACCATTTTTGTTCACCACAAAATTAAAAAAAAAAAGGAAAAAGGAGGAAAGCGGATTTGAAGCTCGTCGAAGCAAGAGCCGAAAAATCCTCAGTCGAGCAAGAGGATTAGAGGCTCTAAGTGGAATGAGGCACTTAATCCTCAGAGCAGGAGAGGGGGATTCGAGACTCCAGACAGGTCAAGCGGACCAGGGAGGATCATTGGACCTGGCACCCTCCCCCGACCCTCATCCTGCACCTACCACGTCCAAACCCCGCTACCGCCACTCCTCCCCTCACCACACCCTTCTTCAATGCCACCCCTCTAAACCCTGGCAATTATTATAAAAACTCGCAAAAATTCTAAAGAAATTAAAAAGAATTTAGGAATTTAAATTGCTAACCTTACACTCATTCCACCACCTTCACCTCACCTCCATCCTCGAGAAAAATCTATAAAAAATTGTAAAAAATCGAGGAACATATATCGTTAAAGTTACACTCATCCCATTAGTCTCAACTCAACCATTCTTCATCACCACCCACTCCCAATCAAAAAAAAAAAAATTGTAGAAAATCGAAAAAAAAAAAAAAAACTTAAAAAAACCAATAAAAGTGTAGGAACATATTACATCACTGACTCCTAATGATATCGCTGCCAATGTGACGGCAATGCCTACCTTCCACCTCAGCTTTCAAGAACATAACTAAAGTTTATTTGCATCCATGTAGAGGAAAATAGGCCCATTAGTTATCAGTAACTTATTGTTTTTATTCATACACTGAATGTGGGATTTTGTAGATCAACTGATTAGGAACACATCCAGCATTACGTAGTTTAGTAGGGATCGCGGTGGTGTATTGGTTAGATTGACAGCTCGCCTTCCACCAAGGCGAAGCGATTTCGATACCCGGTGGAGTCACCTGATTTTCACATGAAGGACAATTTAATGTTGCCGGCGAGTTTTCTCGGGGCATTCCCGCCTTCACTGCTCTTGCATCCCGCCACTGTTTCATGTTCATCTCACTTCATCCTGACCGGTATTTTAAAGCTCATTGTTTTGCGCCGACCAAAAGTTCTCTCAACTCAGCGCAGTAGGAGTTTCTCCTTATGAAGTAATTATTAATGCAGTGCCATGCAATGTAAACGCTCTATGGACACAGATTATAGTCTAATGTTGTGCCAACAGTATTAATGTTACAAGTGTAGTAATTTTTGTTATCTGTGAACCATCAGTAACTAACGTTGCTGTTAATGCAATATACAGTTATGATATTAAGGTAAATGGATTATTAAGTTCTTTAGTAACAATGTTACCTCCATACCGCACTGTCAGCATTTAAGATGGTGTTTATGTTGTTGGGAAAAAAATTTCGTGTCGAATTGATGATAGCATTGCTTTTGAAAAAAAAAATCCAGTCAGAGAGAAAGAATCGAACTTGCACCATGTGTTTGACGATCGCTACTTCACGGAACCCACCGTCCTAGCAACCACTCTATCTTAACATGTCTAATTGTCTTTCATATTATCGGTACTCCATACGACAAACTGCAGAACTGTTCGTTGTGGAAATACTTTGTGCTCTAGAAATATATGCATATTTGGCACAGGTAAACTGCTTTGCAAAGCTTGAAAGTCATTACTAATTTACATTTAGTTCTCATTTGATGCTTAAAATTTAAAAAATAGCTATTTAATTTTACGAGTTTATCGATGTTCACTGGTATCCGCCATTTTACAATATCGAATAAGTGTACACTGGTGTTGGATGGAAATTATTTTAACGTCGCATTAACACTAATATTTTGGGCTTCCTGTTATTTTTTATCGTAGTACAACATTTTTTGCAGCAACACTACTTACAGTCTTTGTAAACATTAACACGCCAACATTATATTTGCATGATATTAATATCTAATTTTGTAAATGGTTTTGTCACAACATTATTTATTTCACTACAACATAAATGTTCAAAGAAATGACTCAACAGTGTTTTTTGTTGCAATATTAGAATTTTTTCTGCGTAAATATATTTAATAACACTATGCAAGTCTTTGGAACCAGAACATAACCATGAGAATCTCTTTAGCCATTAACCTGGTAACAATAAACAGTGCGTTGGTTGTGCAAGAGACTGTTATATCTTCTCAGAAATCCAAAATCTATTTCAAGATACTATTCAAACTTCAAGCCCTCTGCAGAGTGTGAGTGGGATCCTTTTCTTCTAAACGGCCAGTGAGCTATTTTTTCCAAACCATATTTAAGTTGACGTACTGTGCAAGTTATCTCCAGGAAACCCTTGCGGTATGCTGCTAGTTCGCAAAACGTTAAAATAAGTAAAATAAAATTGCAAAACGCGGCTTGGTATCCTAGTTGGCGAACAAAGTGGGAACCGAGAGTTATTACCTCATGCACAGTTTCCAGTGGTAAAAGAGTGTCATACTAGCTCACTTCACCTCTCTGATTGGTCCACCAATCGTGACGAGCTTGAGATCTGGTAGATATACCATTTGGTTTGCGTCTGAAAACGACTCGAATGATGAATTGTTGATCGTCGTTCATTCTTGGTTACCGTTGTGCAACTGATACGGAAGGTTGTATAAGTGAACAAACTGATCACAAATGTGTTTGGGATGAAAGTCGTGATCCTGAGTAGACGTAACTATTTAAGTTCTAGCGGGATTCCCCCTCCCCCCCCCTTTTTTATGTACGAGACAGTTAAATACCAGGAAGTGCAAGTCTCCTTTTTTCTCTGTTATCAAAATTCTAAGTGCCTAAGTAGGTAGGTTTGGGTATATGGTAGGTTTTTTGCCAAGCTGAGTGATGAATTCCAAATGCTGTTAACTGGAAATTCTAATGCCGGAGTAGGTCTTGAGGATACCAACTCAATGAGTGTTTAACATCGTGAGTGTCAACAGGACTCGGGTATTGGTCTGAGTCGACAGCAAGAGATATATTGCAGCCATGGCCAGACAACAAGCATTCTGAGCGATGAAGGAGTTCTAGAAATTTATTAATTTTATGCCACAGAAGAGCTTGCNGTGAGTGATGAAGGAGTTCTAGAACTTTATTAATTTTATGCCACAGAAGAGCTTGCGGCTGAAAGCCATTTGAGTTAACAGGAAGATATCGCTTATGCTCAACGCCTATTTTAAACCCTCGCAATTCTTTGAGGCTCTTCAGAAAGATTGTTGCGGAAAAAATTCTAGCCTTTCAGTACTGTAATAGCGTTACGGGTATGGCAAACATTGCTTGAAGGGCTGATTTTTTTCTTAAGAGGTTATTGCGTTCAAGGGACAAGAAGCTAGGGAACGATAGGGGCGGCACTAACACGCACCGCTAGCGCCTCATCGCTCTTATGCGCAAGACGTGCAGTGTTTCGTGTCGTGATGCTGTACTGTGCAAACTACATCTGTAACAGTGGGACTTTATTACACTAGATGAAAGCCTACATAATAAACTACTCCGTATAGTCATACTTTTCTCTTACCACTTAAGAAAACTGCGGGGAGGAAGTTTTAAAAATGTGATATTTAATTTTTTTCACAATTTTTTTTTCTCCGTGAATACACATAATATGATACAAGTATAACATAACGGCATATATAATTGTTTTTTGCCTTTGCTGGCAAAAATTCGTATTTCCAAAACATTTATTTGTCGAGATACGCGTATTCGCCCAAGAATTCCACACAAATGATTCAGTGCATACTCTTCACCAAGGTACAGAAAGATAACGAAATAAACTTTAATATGTTTCGTAATCTTCATAAATATGCAATGTGAGATTTGTCCTACTAACAATAATAGAAAATTACCACAGAGCAATCCGCCGTTACAATACGAAATTGGCAACTTCACTATGCATTTGCCTATTTTCTTACCAAGAGCATGCTAGTAACAATGGATGCATGGGGAAAATTTTCACCGATCGTCTTTTTTTATTACTCGTACACAGCAGGTACAAGAGAGCTGTGAACAATTTCTTTCAATGCACACTGTGTGGAAGCTGCGCGAGTTAGACACCGAATGATCCAACATCAGATTTCGTGTTTTAGGCGCACGTACCCGCCCTATAAGTTTTCGCCGCCTTTAAGTGTCGCAGTGTTACGGCATTTAATTTTTCTCTCGTTACTTGGCAGGCTGTCTTGCGTGAGCGCCGCGATGCGGTCGGCACGCAATCAACCTTCTATGAGATACAATTTTCAAGTCCTTTACACAATTTAAGAGAACAACACACCAAAGGATGTAACAAAATTACCTTACGCCCAGTTTTGTAGTAAAAGTGACTCTTGCAAAGATTTTGTAAATTGTTCCGATAATACGCAAATTAAGGCCAAAGTAGGGTTATTGTATTTGTCAGCAAATAATGACCATAAACAGAATTTCGCTAAACTATTCAATATTAAATTTTGTCCTATTTGAGTTCAACAAGAGCCAAATTTGTTAGGAAAACACGCACAGACGGATATACGCGCAGAGAACTAGGACACGGCAACCTAAAAAAATTTAAAGGTAGTAATATACATGTTTAATTTTAATTACTCATTTATCACGTGCCATTATATTACAGGCAATTTCTTTTTCGACACACACAACCATCGTGTCTGACATGCACCATATTTAATACATGTTCACAGTAGCCTACGCTTTGTTTGAAGTTTTTATGGAGGTTACAACGAGAGAGCAGGCCGTAGTGTATCTGACTGGACGAATGTCTNTTTCACAGTAGCCTACGCTTTGTTTGAAGTTTTTATGGAGGTTACAACGAGAGAGCAGGCCGTAGTGTATCTGACTGGACGAATGTCTTCTTGGCAAACTCGCGTGCACTGTTTGCCCGAGAGACAACAGACAATACAAAAATCGCTTCGCTGATTTGTGAAAACTGCAAACAACCTTATCTATAAAAATGGATTAACATCCATNTGCCATTATATTACAGGCAATTTCTTTTTCGACACACACAACCATCGTGTCTGACATGCACCATATTTAATACATGTTCACAGTAGCCTACGCTTTGTTTGAAGTTTTTATGGAGGTTACAACGAGAGAGCAGGCCGTAGTGTATCTGACTGGACGAATGTCTTCTTGGCAAACTCGCGTGCACTGTTTGCCCGAGAGACAATAGACAATACAAAAATCGCTTCGCTGATTTGTGAAAACTGCAAACAACCTTATCTATAAAAATGGATTAACATCCATNAGACAATACAAAAATCGCTTCGCTGATTTGTGAAAACTGCAAACAACCTTATCTATAAAAATGGATTAACATCCATAGCAAAATATTGTCAACATTGTCTTTTGTTAGGGGCACTCGACTTTAATGGAAATACTCGTATTTCTGCACAAGATAAACTTAAAAAACCTAGTGCATATATGCAGCTTTCCTTCGGGTAATGTCTGTGGGACTTTGTTAGAAGACATTTTCTTAATTCACTGGATCATTCTTAATTATGTTACTGAGATATTGAAAGTCTGGTTCTTGCGGGTAGAGAACTAAGACGAATAACAATTAAAATTATTTACTCACGAAAGTTAATTGAGCTAAAAATTTTGAAATTGAAATTTTTATGAAATATTTTAGTAAATTTACGTGCTTCTAATATATTCAATATGTATATGGTTTATCGTTTACAAAGTTTCTGCTGTATTTTTCCTTTACGACTACAGCCTGTTAACCTATTTAAACCAAGAGGACTCGCTTGTTAATAAATCGACTTTAGGACTGTCATATTTTTGTATTATTCTCTATATTTGCGGGTCTTCACAGCAGAGGGGCCCATAGGTAGATTTAATTATCTACATTATCGAATTAAAAATAATATGTTTTAGGTGCTAGTATTTATAAAATTTTATCCAACCGATTACAGCTCCGATCCATAACGCATTGTAAGCGTACGCAACAATGACTTTAAATTTCCCCAAATGCTCTGGTAGAACACATGTTTTGGAATAATGTTGCTGTGTTCCGGTATGCATGGCTTGCAATAAAAGACGGGATAGTCAATGGCTTCAATACTTGCATTACAGGAAATTCGTGATTTGCAATTACCTTCAATATCAGAAATCCTTTTATTTCGAAGCTTTTTTACACGAACAATTTCGGGTGTATCATTGACTTTGGATTATACCGTTTGTCTAATTACCATTAAAGTATGCAAATTCCGGGTCTTATCAAACGTGACCTACAATGCGCCGAGAGGATTTGAGCAAGTTTGCAAATCAGGTTGTGGCACAATGCCCCTGCTTAAGCCTTGCTGGTCTGAGGCATTGTTCCACTGTGATTAAGTAATTGCCTACAACCTCTGCTCGGAACAATTGGCCGAGGGAGTTCCCGTTCGCTTTGAGATAGTGAGCTTGTCACGTGATCAAGGTAACATGGGTTTCATTCTACTTGTAAGATGCATTTGTGTAGGCTATTCACGGTAAAGTCANCGTTCCCGTTCGCTTTGAGATAGTGAGCTTGTCACGTGATCAAGGTAACATGGGTTTCATTCTACTTGTAAGACGCATTTGTGTAGGCTATTCACGGTAAAGTAAACATTTTTGAAATCAATCTTTGAAAAAAAAGTTACTGCCCGTAACTACATCTTTGTATGTTACAGTACTCATTTGTTTGCGAGCTCCCAGTTGGCTGCGAATAAACTCGGCGTTGTATTGTGAGCATAATGTTTAAATTTATGACCAGTGAAGTTGGTGTTTCTTGTTTATTCACATTATAGTAAGAATTTACATATAAGTAACAGTTTTACTTGCCAAACAATTCCATGGTTTAGCTTCGATGGCGCATGACTAAAGTGATCAGGCCCAAGGTAATGGTAAATTCACGTATGGTGGAAGGATACAATGTAACCAGAGAAGTAGATCTTAATCTCTTAAGCAGGGCTTTGAAAAGTGCTCAGTTTACCGTGAACAGCTTATATGCTATGGTATGTTATTACAGAAGCCTCCCAGTCCTTCTTTACCCCTTTTCTCCTCTTCTTCTTTTTGACAAAATTCATAACTTAATATATGGGATTTTAATTGCTAGTCTTTAATAATATCACTTTATACCAGCATGCTAACAGAGTTGCCGGTTACACACTGAACTTAACTGGAATTTACAACTAAACAGCGCATACACATGCCTTACAAGGGGCCACGGTGATGTAGTGGTTAGACTACTCGTCTCCCACAAAGGCTAACCAGGTTAAATTTCCGGCGGGGTCACCCCCGGATTTTTACATGTGGGAATCGTGTCGGGCGATGCCACTGGTCGGCGGGTTTTCTCGGGGATCTCCTGTTTCCCTCACCCTTGCATTCTGGCGCTGCGCCATACTCACCTCGCTTCACCCTCATCGGCTCGCAAGACCTCGGTGTTAAGATCTCTTCACTCAATCACGTGCCTTACGTGGGATTCGAACCCACATCACATAGCACAGAATGCTGGCTTCCCAACCAACTTCAATATAAAGGTCAGAGTGTACCTTTGTCCAACTTATTATATTTAAATAGCTGTTCTTGTTAATGGCAGAAAGAATAAACTGGCGTAATAGTTTGCACGACGTTTTACGCTATGCGAATCTTTACGGATCTCGTAAACAATACATTTTGTGGCGGATCATTAGAAATGTATCTACAACTTGCGATATAAAAAAAATGACGTATGCCAGCATGTAATCTTCTCTGGTGTAAGCTTGAATGCATATGCAGCTTCATTGCCGTCGAAAAACAGACAACCCGAAGGAAAGCACGT
This sequence comes from Clitarchus hookeri, assembly GCA_002778355.1. Taxonomy (NCBI): domain Eukaryota; kingdom Metazoa; phylum Arthropoda; class Insecta; order Phasmatodea; family Phasmatidae; genus Clitarchus; species Clitarchus hookeri. The sequence goes on from NQII01001858.1 coordinate 155,440, forward strand.
GCTTACATTTTGCCGTCTCCTCAAGTCGCATTCACATTTGTGCAGCGCATGAATTATTCATGACTGGCGGTAAGGCACCATAGAAACAGCACAAGAGGGTTAAAGCAGTACAAACCAGGCATTGTCTGATCTGCTACATACGCCACTCCTTTACTAGGGGCTAGCGGTAGCTGTGATTATTCGGGGGGAAAAACTTTTGCCTCTTACCCTGTCGCTGTTGTATTACTTTAAGAATGCCATTTCACAGTTATCTGTTCAATATTTTGAAGAATAATAACTACGAGCAGTNGCTGTGATTATTCGGGGGGAAAAACTTTTGCCTCTTACCCTGTCGCTGTTGTATTACTTTAAGAATGCCATTTCACGGTTATCTGTTCAAGATGTTGAAGAAAAATAACTGAATATTTGGATAAAAAAATTATTTCTCTTCCAGTGAGAATTTACGAAGTACAATACTTCTGTTTAATTCATAAAAAACCTTAAACCGCTTCAACAGTACGGCCATTCACACTTGGAAGAAGAATAGTTAGTTATTTCATAGAATCTGTTAGAAGGGCTTTATTTTCAACACATGTCCGCGCCGATGGCTGGTGGCTGCAAGGATAATGTCGGTTGTCGTAAAATAAGTCCCTTTTAAATAAACGTTTCTACTTAAATTGCGTACTGTCGCGATAAATAAAAGCTACAGCCTTTTAGTATGTAGGTTCCTGTTTGTTCCAGTCGAGTACCGCCCATAGGATATCCATGCAGCAGTCTCTACGTTAAACAACTCAAGCATGTTGTTTCAGTAATCTGACGCGATTCAGTTCATAAACAATTGCAGAGGAGAATAATCTATTGCACACGCCACAGCAAATAACAGGCGCCTGGATATACTATCGTCCTTCGAAGGATACCAAAATCGCCTTTGTCCATAAATATATTGTTGAAAGATTCGAATTCTTGAAATAATAGTTAATATCATTGTATTTTGTGTAGTGTCTTGGAATAGCTATTGAGTTATACGCCAACAGACATTTTAAACTCTAAACGACGTATACCTAACATAACTGCACTTCGTTTACAAAATGCCAAAACAACTCGGTCGGTTTACCGTGCTTGAATGGTTCTGAACACGGTGTCGTGCATGATGTCGTGCATGATACAGCAATTTTAGATTTTGCTTCTGCAGAAACTGTTTTCATTCACTAGCTTGTATATATATATATATATATATATATATATATATATAATATATATATATAATATATATATATCGGCCAACTTCCAAGGGAAAATCGTATGCGCATGTTTATTTGAATGCTTTGCCAATATATTTTGAATTACTGAGATGAGCGACATCAAGCTATATATAAACTCTTATAGTGTTGTCTCATTAAGATATCAAAGTTATTATTTTTGTAATGCTGGCCTTTCACGCATCAATAAAAACTGGTATAAAAAGTTGTGTCTTCAATGTGCAAAATTAAAGTTATTAAGAACAAATTCTTCATTACATAAAATTTATTGTAAACAGTTGACTTATTTGAAGGAAGGGTCTCATTCTCATGTCATTTCAGAAAAACGTTCGCCAAAGTAAATAAGGTATGTATTCCATAATTTGTAAAAAGTAACGCGATAATTCCGGATGGAATAATAAAACAGTTTATAATGGAGGGTATTGAATTGTCTATTTTTGAACTATCCCTATCAAACACGCTGGAAACATGTTACAATCCAAAGTTTAGAGTTGACTGTTAAACATATTTGTACTTAACTATTTTAACGCAGTACTTAAAACACCCAAAAAATTATTTTCTGTTTTCTGGAAATTTAGGAGTAAGTCACCTGAAATAAAAAAAAATAAAAAACAAGAATCCTATATATTAGGAATTATGATGTTTACGCGAAAGCCAGTAGATTAAGCGCACAAGCAGCAATACTGTTTTATTTCCCTTAAAATCATTGCATCCAGAATTTCGAAATGACATATTATAACCAACGTGGACATAACTTCTCAAACAGATAACACCCAAAAAGAACATCAGAAATTTGGAGTGAACTCTAGCCTCTTATTCCGTGTATTATAATACAGGAACTACTCTTTAATTTATATTACGTTTGAACCATGATTCTATGTCCTGGCTGTCATACCCAAAAAGTTATGGCGCTGTGCTCACAACATTTGTTGAAACCATTATTTTAGCAACATTAAATAAACGTATTACTAACATTAATAGCTGTTTGTATAAAACTGTTAAAAAATATAATATGAAAAAATGTAATAGTTGAGTTCTTCTCTTCGTATGTTAGTTAAGTGATTTTTTTATATTTTTTAATATCAAATCAACATATTAAAAAATATAAATGTTTTTAAATAAAACCAATATTAAACGCAAAATTTAAAATGACGTCACAGCAACATTTTTGGGGTACACATTACGCCATAGAAGCATGCTGACGTGACAACGTGCTACTAAAATCTCTACACGTAAATTAAAATCAAGCAATATATGTGTGTATTTATACACACACATATATATATATATTAGGGTGGTCCTTATATGGGTAAAAAAAAATTTTTTTCGAATTTTTCACGGGGCACCATCNGAAAATCATATGACGGGATGCCGCAGTAGTTTTTTAAAACTCGAAAAATAAGGACCACCCTAATATATATATATTGTAAAAATAGCAAAACTCACTTGAAAGAGGAAGTTAAAAAAACTGGACCATGTTGTGAAAACAGGAAACCAACTTGTATGTAAATAAACGATGTAACGGGGCCAGGAGAATGNAAAAAACTGGACCATGTTGTGAAAACAGGAAACCAACTTGTATGTAAATAAACGATGTAACGGGGCCAGGAGAATGCCATCCTAAAACGAGAACAAGCATGAGAGCGTCGCATATGTTAATCAAACGTCTGTTGTTATTCAATCATCGAGTAAATTAAATGTAATTTATTTCGCACAATAAGTGAGGCGTACATTCGCCACGGTAAATATAACGAATAAATAGTTTATATGCTTAATGANATTTATTTCGCACAATAAGTGAGGCGTACATTCGCCACGGTAAATATAACGAATAAATAGTTTATATGCTTAATGATAAACAGAGTGCAACGCAAGGCAACTCGAGCATAAATAATGACATCACAATCAGAAAAAAAAGGAGGCATGGTGAATAGCTCTACGATACGAAAATAAAAATACGTGAATATAAAATAATAATATCTTCAGGGCTGTGGTAAATGCGAAAATATAGGGTTTTACATGTTACATTATTTTAGACGTTCCTCGACTACCTTTCACAATATCTCTTTCAAACCAAATACTCACACTATCCTTTGATTTGAGTTGAGTTGAGAGATTTGGGCGGCTCTTAACAACGAGGTCTTGAGAGCCGGTGAGTATGAAGTGAGGTGAGAATGGAGCAGCGTCGGAATGCAAGGATGGGGTAAACGGGAGAGCCCCGAGAAAACCTACCGACCAGTGGCATCGTCCGGCACGATTTCCACTTGCGAAAATCCGGGAGATTTCCGGCCGGGGATTGAACCCGGTTGGCCTTGGTGGGAGGTGAGCAGTCTAACCGCTCAGCCACCGCAGTCCTGCTAAGTTTTGAGAATACCCATGTCACAAAACAGCAAGGAGGAGTTAATTAATAAGAGCTTTTGTTTTGCTGTTTGCTGATTACATTAAAATTAATTTACCCGCAATTTTGAGGGCATTAAAACACTTTTTGTAGACATATGGCACAGGCAAAGATGGACGAAAGGTATTTTTTTTNCCCGCAATTTTGAGGGCATTAAAACACTTTTTGTAGACATATGGCACAGGCAAAGATGGACGAAAGGTATTTTTTTTTGTGGGGAAGCGATATCTTGAAAGGTGGCCAAGATACGCCTTAAAATTATTTAACAATCCTATCTTTTCTTTCTGCTGGTCCCTCATTAGGCAGAGGCGTTAACGGCCCCGCCCATCAAGCCGGTAGCCACGAGCTTCAAATGGGGAATTAATGTTAAACACAATTCCTTCTCATTGCGTTAATTTTAAAGATAACTCTTTCAAACAAAAAACATTTTGACGCGACTTTCTCAAAAAAAAACATTGTTATATAAAATAATTTTTGAAAAAAAAAATCGATTTGTTTTGTTATATGTAAATATCAATATTACATTATAGAAAATATATTAAGTAAAACAATTGGTTAGCTGCCTTAACGTTGCAATCTTCCTTAAGAGATTCCACATAGATTAATTTTTGTTTGAAATAGATATCTTTAAATTTGACGCAATAAAACAAATTGGTTAGCTTTATTAACGTAGCAACATTCCTTAAGATATTTCAAGTAGATTACTTTTTGATTGAAATGGATATCTTTCAAATTCACGCAATGAGAAGTAATTTAGTTTAAAATCGATTCCCTATTTAAAGTTGGCGGCTGCCGGCTTGGCAGGTAGCGGCNAAAAAAAAAAAAAACATTGTTATAGAAAATAATTTTTGAAAAAAAAATCGATTTGTTTTGTTATATGTAAATATCAATATTGCATTATATAAAATATATTAAGTAAAACAATTGGTTAGCTGCCTTAACGTTGCAATCTTCCTTAAGAAATTCCACATAGATTAATTTTGGTTTGAAATATACATCTTTAAATTTGACGCAATAAAACAAATTGGTCAGCTTTATTAACGTAGCAACATTCCTTAAGATATTTCAAGTAGATTACTTTTTGATTGAAATAGATATATTTCAAATTGACGCAATGAGAAGTAATTTAGTTTAAAATCGATTCCCTATTTAAAGTTGGCGGCTGCCGGCTTGGCAGGTAGCGGCNACGCAATGAGAAGTAATTTAGTTTAAAATCGATTCCCTATTTAAAGTTGGCGGCTGCCGGCTTGGCAGGTAGCGGCGCCAAGCTCGCGTGTGTACTGCCGAACACGGGTAACTTGAAGAGACAACTGATATTGTTACGGAATCCACGCAGGCGAAGCCCACGACCCCCTCGGAAATCCTACTCTGCGCGTGTTTGGAGCGATAGAGGCTGTCGTGAAGGCAGGAGTGGAGAAGGGGAGGAGACACGTGGAGACCACGACCGGAGACAGCAGATCAACGAGACAGCGCTGCATTCGCTGGAGGTACTTACAGCCTCCTGAACACGGTTCCTCTCAAGTGTGTTTCAAGTGAGTGGCTTACTTAAATTTTGTTACTGATCTATAAAAATAATCATTAAATTTTTATATATTTAATTTATACATGGTACTAATTAATTCAAAGGGTGACTTATAAATAGATAACTACCTTTTCATAACTATTTCACCAAAAATTTACCTGAATCAAACTTTACACTAGTAATGTGCTTATATGTAAATAAAATATTTAAAATTGTATTAATTTTTGCCGGTCGTATAAGATCTGTACATTCAAAAGAGTCAAAACGATTGACCCCAAATTTAATAATACCGATAAGGGTAGTAAGTAAATTTCATAGAGTTCAACATCAACACAGTTGAACATTCAAATAAGTATAAGTATATTTATCAATTATCTGCCAAGTGTTTATAATGGCTTCCTCACGTTATTAAGGCATCGTTATCGATAATTTGTAACAGTTTGTTTTCTAAAAATGATTGTCAATATTTTATATTATATTTTTTATTCAGTTTTATGATGGAACGATAAATAAACTAGGGTGGGGGCTTAGATTTTTAACGAAACTAACGTTAGGCCTACATGTTTAAAGATAAATTCACCCATGGCCTGTATGTTCAAACTTGAAATCTCACCCTGATCCGAAAGTAATGTTTTTGCCATCTTAGACACGGAAGTTGCCATTAAAAATAATTTCATATCAGAACTGAATCCTTTTTTTTTCTATATTCTTCAATGGTTCTTCGATTATTTTAATACGACACCATTATGATTCTTGTTTATATTTAGATATGAATCGCCTGATTACAGGAAAGAATTTTGTGTAGCATTTAGTAGAGAATGTGTAGTATTCTTCGACATTTATACTTGGTGGCTTAAATTTTACCTTCAATTAAATGTTTTTTTTAAATATTCATTAAAAAATAAGTATAATTAATACTTTGTTAAGCAGCCTTCTGTGTGTGCGTAGTAGTGGTGGAAATTAATCTTCCCGTTTTGCGTAAAACTTCTTCTTATTGCCTCATATTTATCTGCGTTTGCTTAGCTAGTGCCACTTTTATATTGCTAGATCTGGGTAACAGATTGTTATACGAGCCAGTGCTATGATAATAGTGAAATATAACAGCTAACTAGCCCCCGTTTATCAGCACGTCTTTTCAGAGACCGCGTTAATTTTAATGATAAATTTCCACTTCTCAATTTTTTCATAAGGACACAAAATTGGTGGCATTTTATTAGCCCTCTCCGGGGATGTGGCGGGAAAATTCGCGATTATTTAATTTTTTGTCGTTAGTGCAGAAGCGGCTAATCTTTCTGCCGTAGGAATGTATCAGAAGTTTAGACTTATCACGCTTGACGGCTCTTTTGTGATGGGATCTTTCTCGTTAATTAATTTTTCGTCGGAAAATTGGAGCAGTGTATAGGATCCTGCTCTCCACAAAGTACGCCCTGCAAATGAAAAGCTCAGGTCTTGTGCCTTCGTCGGAAAATCCCGCTGAACGTTTGTCAGAATGGCGAAATATCCTAATTAAAATACGAGTAATATATCTTGGCAATAGAAGGAATTACATTTTATCTCCTATTGTAGTACGAAATCACAATATATTTTAAATAAGGGTACAAAGCTTTTGCAAAGCAATTTAAAAACTAGAAAGGAACAAACAATTTCATATCCTTCAAGAAATTTTGCATAATTCCTATTTATCTATAAGAAGATGTCTATTCACTTCCCAGTAAACTATTGTGGCACATTTGTTTAGTGACGCCTGATTAGAGATATTCATTCAAATGTGTGGGAAGCTATTAAAAACTTATCGAAAATATTTCCTGTGCCCAAGAGGAGAGAGAATGCTGCAGATTACATACTTATTCAGCCTAAGCCATCTAGATCTTGCATCTTATGTGTTATATCCATTTGCATGAACGTGCCAAACGAGAATCTGACAAAAGCATATGCTCCTTACCGTCACATAATCATGACTCCACATTTATTTAACAACGATTTGTGTTCTTAAATGAAATGTGCATTTAAGAATTTTATAATTAAGAAATAGTAAAAGGACTGATAACATATACGTTCTTGTCGAATTTATGGAACGAGTACTTGAAAACGGATATACGACTAAGTTTTTGGTATAATTAAAAACTAAACTGTCCCCAAAAAAAAATTATTATGTTCAGACAAATACCAAGTGAGGTGGCCACTGAATTTTTATTCGGGACAATACGCTGTTATGATTCAGTAAATATGGACAAGCCTAGCGAACAGTAGAGACGCGTTGGTATCCAGGCCAGGCGAAGAATCCCAAACAAATTGCAGCAATAATAGTTTGTAAACCACATCAGCGAAGCGCCAATGGAGCTGCCCTCCCGGTGGTACGGTGTTTGGCACAATTACACCACCAGAAACTATATAATATGGCAACACTTTGCACGCGCTGTCTGTCAGCCTGTCTGTCTGTGGACCCACGTCGAGATGAAGCCATCAAGATTCAGCTTGGCGTGCCGCTCGACGCTTTCCGACTCACCACTCAGCCTCCGGCAATGGCATCATTCAGGTTAGTCAGTTCTTGTAATTGATTAGGACCTCCCTCGCCAATAGCTTATAATTACTGTAACTCCTAAAAAGTGTATTAAATATCTGTCCTGGCTTCATAATCAACTTCAGTTATTCCCTCCTAATAGTATAAACCTTCTATAGTCCCTAGCCACAAGTACAAACTATTAGAAACATAACAACGCGTCCGATTTTCGGTTTGTCCATCTGGATTTCGGTTTTCTATACTTTTCCTAGGCGAATACTGGGATAGTTTTCTACTACAGGCAATGGCCGATTCCTTCCCCGTTCCTGCTTATCTGAGCCACTGGCTCCGTCTCTAATTGCCTCGCTGTCGACTAGACGTTAAGGCCTACCTACCTACGTTTATGATAACACAATAATTACCATTTTTGTGAAACATAACAGATGGTTTAGTATTGTAATAGAATATTCAAAATGTATATTATAATGACCATTCATGTTTTTGTTGCAAATTTACTGGTTATGACAAAAGTTTAATAAAAAATAACTTTGACATCTCTAAAAATTGTTCTGCAATGAGTGCATAAAAAATTGGTGAGGCTCTCATCTAGTTAAAGTCGTGAGCAATTAAAAGCACTTAATCTTAATTTGACTGCCAAATATTTTATTTCAAAACAAATGAAATTAATGGCGTCCTGTGTTGATGCATACAGCGATAAAATGCATACATAATGTTTTCCGTACGAAATTACATATGCTATATAAGTGCACAACGGGAAAGAAATGACGCGAACAAAATAAGTGGAAATGGGTGTGAATACTTCCAGAGTTATCAACTATGGAGAATATGTGTTGACTCTAAAACACATCCACAGGCTTGTTCGTAGTGTACAGAAATAAAGTTAGTATCATTATGCTAATTATGTATTCACTGAAAGCTGGCAATGGTAACAGAACGACCCGATGCTTGTCCATTCCAATTTCAGTTTTCTTTCCTGTTATACGCACCTGCCACTAAAAGCTGATTTGCTTTTGTCACCTGATAATTTATAAAACGATTACCGCAATAGCTTGATCATAAATGGTCACACTACTTTCAACAGCAGCTGGCCTTGTCGTGTAAGAAGATGAGGCTAGGCCCTGCCTGCTATATTGAATTATTTTAGTTTCTTAAAAATTTAAATTTATAAAAACTATTTGGTTATAGAGTTTAAGAAATTTTCGTTGCCTTGCAATACAGCTGTAACCACGCCAGGGCCTACAATTAACGTATAGCTTTGCCATTGTTAACATACTCTTAAAACTTTATATTTTTCATGTATAAGAGAAATAGTGAATGTAGGACAAAGGTATGAAAAACTAAACATTATGATCATACAGAAAGAATGAGGGACATCAGAAATCCAAAAACGGTGACGTACTGGAAACAACGTGGGAAAAGGAGAAAACGACAAACATAAAAATAATCAAATAAAGTGAAAGAAATCACGAAGGATAGAGTAATAGAAGAAGAAATAAAAAAAAAAATTATTCTAATAATAAAATAGGATAGAAGCTGGAAGAATTCGAAGTGTTATTTTTTATTTACGTAATGAAACCTCTGTATTATTTGGTTGAGGGAAGCTGCAGTATTATGTAAACAGCTAATTATATACATATACATGTAATGTTAAAATGTTAATATGTAAACACCTTTCTCCAACTACCAAAAACGCACATAAATATTTAGTGCAGAAATTGTAAGAACTCGTTAAATTCAATGCTTCTTAAGGAGAAGTCTCTGACAATTCATTGCCTTAAAAAATACACGTCAAAGAATAAAAAACATAGTTGGTTAAGTGGTGAGAATGAACCGCATGTACTGCAAGTTTGTCTAAGAGTTCACCGTTGTTATCGAAGGAAATACGGTGACTTGGACGCCCACCGCAACAATTTTGTTTCCAGTACTTCGCAGTATGTTTTAAGCAAAATTTCTATTAGAAGTGTAACTTCTAGGTTTTCTTTACATATATACTTACTACATTGTTTCAAAACGTAGGAGAGTTAAACTTTAGCTACTTGTAAGGAGAAGGAAATAATTATCTCTTTTTATCACAGACGGTGTTAATTCATATCTTCTGCTTCTCTTTTTACCCCCCCCCCCTTTTAAATACTCAATATCGATCCCCTTCTCGAGTATCAGTGCGTTTTTTCAAAGTTTCGCGCAACAGATTAAGGGGATTACAGTTAGTATATTTTAGTGTTTATATTCATAGATATGTTTGAGTTCAGAAACACAGGATGCCATTCAACAACCTGTCAAAGGGAGCAAATATGGTTTTTTCTAACAATAACGTTGCTTCGTTTGCGCTGTTAGTCTCACTTTTATGATAGTGATACCCGCCAATGCTGAAGTTTGGAAGTAGGTATTGAATCTGTTCTGCGGCGTGAGGCGCCAGCACTTGATGCTAGCCCNCCCGCCAATGCTGAAGTTTGGAAGTAGGTATTGAATCTGTTCTGCGGCGTGAGGCGCCAGCACTTGATGCTAGCCGTCAGTGATAGGGCGTAGGAATACGTCGACACTGTTGTCTCTATGTCCAATTTACTAATAAATTACACTTTAGTTGTGAGTTCACATACTCGAGTTTTATTGTTGCTTGAACAGGTTAACTGGTACATGAACTCACGAGACAACGCNCCTGCTCTCGGAACTCCTCCCGGGTCCACTCAGCACTCTTCGTTTGACGAAGTCTGACTGACTTTTCTCGGATTCCTCCCGCCGCACGTCCCGCTTGACTGCCTCCGACTGAGGTCGACGTCGTGATGCATTCTCGATCCGGACGCCTCACTTCAAGTCCTCAACTGACTGCCTGACTGCTCGATCCTCGACTGACTGATCCGTTCCTCCCTCCTTCTCGTGGTTTTGTAGGCTTCATCGCCATATTCAACTTGCACCGTCCCTGCACGTGGCCGGGGTGCTTGCCGCGTCCCCCCTGAGTCGTAAAACACGTGGCCGCTGCTCCTGTGGTCCGCAGTCGGCCTGGCGTCGCCCCTTGATTCTGGCCTGGAAGTTTATTGTTCCGTTCTGCACGTGCGGGAACTCTTGGGTGGCCTCTTTGGTTCGG